>CAJQZM010045523.1:0-18438 GCA_907164665.1 Colias nastes
CAGCGGCTGGGCCGACTGCCGCGCTCCAGCAGACAGGTATAATATTATAAGCCAATGAAAAATATTGTATTTTAAAACGCCAACGATTTTTTATAAGCCATCGAAAGAAAAGATTATGCGTATCTTTTCTTTCAGTCTAAAGGCCTATTCAAACCAGAACGGAATCCCGATGGGTACCCGATTAAATCTCTTACGTAGTATATTATAAAAACTATAATCGCGTACCGATCGGTATACTGATGCCCACGGCGGTAGCAGATACCGCTCTAGTTTTAATAGGCAATAACGTATACAACATCTCGATCAACAGGGCAATTGCCTAACTTCTGTATCAAATTTTCAACAAATAGTTGCCACTTTCCATACGCTCATGTGTGCTTGCAATTCAATCTCTTTGTATACAGCAATCAACAATTACAATATTCGGCAATATAAAATTATACACATGAATAACAAGACTCGTAAATTATAAATATACTAAATTATTAACTTACAGGGCCACCGTCGCATGGTAACATCCGTCGCGTGGGCGGATGACATGACGTCGAACATAAACTTCTTCAGCTGCGGTTTCGACCGGCGCATACTCGGCTGGTCGGTGCAGCCTTCTAAGGAGAACTGAACGATGTATTCGCCGTGGAATGTTCTAGAACGTTCTAGAAGCGGTGGTTTCTAAATGTCGTGTAAGTTGTTTTGTTGATATTGGCTGACCATTTCGCGGAAAAAGCCCTTTCGTGTAGATAGTAGGTACTCAAAAATCTTTATCGAATAAATTTCAATTATAAAAGGTACACCCAAATCAGTTGCTATAGGATCAATTGATTTGGGATATTTAAACTTCTTCAGCTGCGGCTTAAACCGTACTCGGCTGGTCGGTGCAGCCGTCCAAGTATTACTGAGCTCGCCGTGGAATGTTCTGGAACGTTCGAGAAACGGCGGTCTCTAAACGTATTGTAAGTGGTTTTGTGGATATTGGCTGACCAGCTAATGAACTAAAATCATACTTAGTCACAAAATTCCGTCATATAAGAATATCCCAATAAATATATCCTTTGGTTTCAACTATAAAAACCAAACAAAATTCTGGTTTTATAATAGGCCAATATTACAAAATGGAAATTTTGTTTAGCAGAATAAACTATCAAAATAACTTTAATGTATTATTGTTCGATTTATAGCGTTTTAGTAAAAAAGATTGTTGTCTTGTTTCAAAACAATATTATGTTGTTCGTAGTGTAAATTTTTGTCATCAGTAATGTTTCGTAGAAAAAATGCTTGTGCATTTGAATCTTTGATCCATGAATTATTTTTACTTTTTATATTTATTTATGTACTTTATAGAAAGAATAGTTTTGAATTATTACTATACTGTTTATAGAATTGATTTTCGGGAATTAATTATAATAAATCTTAGTCATCTAACAGATATCAATGAATAGTGCCCAAATTTCCTTCAAAATTACTTGTTGAGTATAGTTATAATGTATTATAATATAATTATTATAAGTAAATTTATCTCGGATTATAAGAACAGTCAATAATCTCTTCTATAAATAACTATGAAGCATATATTTGTTTTTCACGTATTCTCAGTTTGCCATCTTATATTGCAGTAAAACATATCAGACCTTCTAGAATCTCTAAAGATTCTTAAATTAATTAATTTTTGTCTTTATTACACCACTTTTACTTTAAATTTTGCTTTAGAATATACATACAAAAATGCTACATTTGTAAATACATTAATCTGAGATATCTATATTTTTCTATTACTCAAGAATAATACAGCACTGGATAGTAATAAATTTAGAAAACAAAAAAAAATATAAAGTATACGTAGTATATAGAAAAGACTACAAACATAATATGGTTAGAATTGGAAGTTTAATTTAAAACTAATTCAACTTTAATTTTTCGATAGTACTATTTGAAATGAAATGTTCCTAGAAAAAAAATTCTTTACAGTGAACTATACGTTACATATTCAAAAAAGTTGTTAAATAATTTAAAGTACGATCAATTCAGAGTATGATTTCCTGTAGAATTTAACATACTTTCTAATGTTTTAATTATAAAACAAAAATAATACCTTACCATCATACTGAAGCTGAACATATCTGATCACAGCTTAAATATATATAGGTAGATTAATAGAAGCATAAAATAATAAAAAATATTATAAACACACTCGCACATAAACAATAAATAAATTATAAACAAAAAATCCGTTATCTACGAACAACTTAAAGGCAATTTTGATTTCTTTCCCTCCAGAGGGCGCTGAATTGTCGGCTCACTTTTGAATCGTCATAACATAATTTTACCATTTACCACTGGTTCCGAAAACAGCTACACAAAAGAGCTGGCAAGAAATTTAAAATTTCATTTTAGTTTGTATATAGTATATACCATAAAACTGGTAGCATTTTACTGCAACCACTTTAAAAAAAACTGCATTAATTCATTATACTTATACAGTACCTACAGATGAAATCTTTGGAATTTTAACAAATATTTAGTATTTCTTTACCCAATCATAGATTTTATTACGTTGTAGAATCGTCACTAAACTTAGAATAAACTTTAGTCTAAAATTATTATCCTTTCTCAGTGGATAACATATTATGTACCTAGATGAAAATGATGTAATCACGACAAATAAATACTTGGAATTTTACATATAAAAAATGTTAAGGTCAAGCGGGGCTATTCCGTGCGAAAAAAGTTTGGCCTGAAATTAAAACACCTGTACCGTCGCCCTTTTAAGCAATTATAACAAATGAATCAATGCAGCATATTAAGTATTCATTCATTAATCGCCTCTCGCCATTACGTCTGCAAGAAACAAACAATGAGTATGCAAAATAAGGCGACATAAATAAAAATATGGAAAACGGCGCAATAGCCCCTCTGTGGGGCTATTCCGTCTTTTGGTTATACTTCCGCCATCTATGAAGCTACCGAAATAAAATATAGTGTGTTAAAGAATACTGGACGATATGTATGCGATACTAAACCTTAAAATATGGTAGATGAGTGCATTTTCACTAAAAAACGTTTTGAAAAATTTATGGGGCTATTCCGCCGCGATCCCATACAACCTAGTGATGTTCTGTATGTCGTCAAACGTATTGTCGATATTTTATTGTAAAACTCGAATAAAGAAATACAAATTACAGATTGGTTTATAATTCGCTATAAGCTTATGCATAGTCAAGCATGATATCAGTAGCAGTGGATGTCAAGGGAAAAGCCCATATTATTTTAAAATTTCACATTTACGCTTTGCCAGTCAATGATGCAACTAAAACGATGTCCATAAATATTAATAAAACAGAAGGGTTAGTAGAAACAATTTATTGCAAAAAAGGCTTTGTTCTTATTCTATAGGAATTTTTGTACCAGTCTTTATAGTCTATAAGATCTTAGTCATCACAAGGTATGAATTAACCACTAAGGCACATAACAACAATTAACCACTAAAAATTTATTAAACAGTCTTGTACTTACATTTTCTAGTAAAATAGTTTAACAGCTTCAGTAAATTTTATATTATGTTTAATATCAAAAAAGAGCTAAGTATATAAGAGAATACCCGTTCTTGCAATCAGGAAAAAGGACAATAGGCTAAAAAAGGTAACATGTTATATATGGCACCAATTATTAAAATAATTCTTATCAAAATAAACATATTATATAAATTGTTTTTCCTTAACACTTTATGAAAAAGAGAATACCCGTCCTTACAATAAAAAAATGAACAGCAGCAGCCTAACAAATTTAATAGAAAACATGTTATATGGCACCAGTTATAAAATAAATCTGGAATAGTAGAATCACAATTCTAAAGTTTCAATTTTACACGGGAATATATAATCCTCACCATTTATTTTAGGATCTGGAAGATATTGTAAAATATCTTCGTTGTCTATTATACTACAGGGTGGGCCAAGAATTCGTTAACATTTAAATGTAACTTACCGCGCAAACTATTGCCGCGCGGGGCGCGGGCGCAAGCGGGGGCACTAGCTCACTTCTTGGAAATTTAGTCGCAATGGATCGCTTCACAGGGCCGCAACGCGCTTACTGCGTGAAACAGTTTCATTTAAACAACTTTTCGCTCATTACTGTGAGACGCTTATTTCGGTTTACACGACTTAAGTCAGTGTCCAAGTGCTCCTTTAATAAAGAAATGGGTGAAGAAGTTCGAAGAGACGGGATCTACACTAAATGTGAAACAAACCGGCGCCCGCGGACTTCTCGGAGCGAAGAGAACGTGCAGCAAGTTTCCGCTTCTGTTCGACGTGATCCAGATTTATCGACACGCAAACGTTCGGCTGAATTAGGATTATCCCGCACATCATTACGCCGTATTTTGAAATTAGATTTGAAATTACATCCATATAAGATCCAGCTAGTGCAAGAACTTAACCCTAATTGTTTAAATTTGCGTAAGTCATATGCCGAAACAATGTTAACTCGATTCAGTAATTTTGACAACATCTTATTCTCTGACGAAGCCCATTTCCACCTAAATGGACATGTAAACAAACAGAATTGCAGGTATTGGAGCAGCAAAAATCCTAAAGCTAAACATGAGAGGCCACTTCACTCTCCTAAGGCCAGTATGGGCTGCAATTTCAGCAAAAGGAATCATCGGACCTTACTTTTTTGAAGATTCTCGAGGCCGTTCAGTTACAGTTAATTCTGCCGAGTATGTGAAAATGTTACGGGAGTTCTTAGCACCGATGCTACTGGAATATGCTGGCTATAATCGTAACACATGGTTTCAACAAGATGGAGCCACGTGTCACACATCGAACGAGTCCTTGCCGGTGGTCAAAGTCATGTTTCCGGAAAATTTGATATCCAGACGGGGTGACATCCCATGGCCACCCAGAAGACCAGATCTATCCCCAGCAGACTTCTTTCTATGGGGTTATTTAAAGAGTCGTGTCTACATTGATAAACCGAATACACTGCGTCAACTTAAAGAAAAAATCACCGAAGAGATGTCGGCGATCTCGCGGTATCTTTGCAGAAGAGTATTCGAAAACTTCAGGACTCGCTTAGATGAGTGCAAAAACCGAAACGGTGGTCATTTAGACGAAATAATTTTTAAAAAATAAATTACAACTAATTAGCTTTCTCGTAAATAAACGATTTCAAAAATATGTTAAATGGTTTTTTTTATACGATTTTTTCAAATGTTAACTAATTCATGGCCCACCCTGTATAATCATTTTTAATTATGCGAAAAACTGTTTTATTTTTCCCCTTGGATTTCATACCTAACACTACAATCTTTTCTTCAGCTGTTACATCTTCAATGAGACATACGTATTTGTATGTTTTTTTTCCCTTCAGTGAACTGAATCTGACCAGAATGAATTTACCTTTTTCTGGATAGCAAATAATTTCGTGTCTGGGTGGTTCCCTCGAAGTACTTGCTTCGTCATTACGAGATCGGCATATTGAATCTTCAAGTGTGCAACCACTTTTGTCTTGTTTGTTCAATAATTCATCAAATGTATTTGATGTTATTGACAACATATCCTCATCCTCGGATTGATTACTTTTTAAAATGCTGTCAAAAAACAACTCAATATTTTCGTCATCATCAGAAGTTATATTTAAGCCATAAGAGCCTGAACTATTACTGTCGCTCTCAGATTCTTTGTATTTATTAACTGTCCGTTTACGTTTCTTTTTAATTTTTTCGTCGTGTCCTTTGTGTGTTTGTAATTTTTGTCTCTTTAGTGTCTTCCTTTCTTCATTTTTATCTTTTTTTTGTGTTGTTTGCCTTTGTTTTTTATTTTATTCTCCTTTTCTTCTTCTTCTTTTTTTAATCGATCAACTACACTTTTATACGTTAATACTTCGGATTTACTGTTAGTAATTCGTTTTCTGCGATTTACTGGGGTATCATTTTTAGCAATTGTTTTCAATAACAACGATTCGAATGTGATGTTATCTTTAGTTTTTTTCTGAGGCACTATTGTCTTCACATCTATTATTTTCATTGGAGTTTGTGATCGATTGGGATTTAATTGTGATTCGCTGTTGTGCAACCTTTTAGGAATGGGTAAAGTAAATGAGGTAGGATTGTCTACTGTGTAATTATTATTTATTTGGTGAGCACAACATTTATCTTGGTTTATAGCCTGCGTCTGATGTTTCTGTTTTCTTTCATATGTCTTCAACGACAATGGTGACTGTTTTAGTACATTAACTGAATCCAGATTTTCTTTTTGTTTTGGTGTTACTTTCCAGTTTTTATTATTATTATGTTCTTTGAAATCCAGTTTGTTAGGAATTTCCGGGTCTATAATATTTTCTTCTTGAATTGCTTCCAAACTTTTAACTTTTTTCAATGCCAATTTCAATAGGCTTGGTACGATAGCTGCAGTACAATTACGGGTAGTTTCAGCTACGGTGTTATCAGTCTCAATTATTTCTTCTGAATGTATTTGAATTTTTTGGGCTTCAAACGCTAACCATTTTTCCATTGTTTGTCTGTCAAATATATCTTTTGGTATAGCGTTGCGATCTACTGGATACACGCCAGTTCTCCTAAAACCGTTTTGGATTATTACAGGATTTAATTCATCCCAAATTTTTGTCAGCATTCGAGCCCACTTATCTTTGAGTGGTTTCATCGTACTGCAATCGAGTGGTTGCAGTCTATCAGATGAATGTGGGGGAAGTTTAATAATTGTTATCCCGACAGATACTGCATATTCAATCACATTTAAGTCTACGTGGGACGAATGTCCATCAAAAATGAGGAGGATTGGCCGTTTACCATTTGTCGCTGGCACAAAGACTTCTTTTAGATATTTTTCAAATATAGTGGTTTCCATCCACCCTCGTTGGCTTACTGCATACGCAGTTTTCACTTCCTCATTTGGATAAAGCCATTGCGTCCACAGAAACTTGCCTTGAAAAATTATCAGCGGAGGTAATTTGTCCCCGCAGGCATTTGTTGCCAGGAGCACTGTGGTATTATTTCTGCCTGGTCCGCTGGTGGTCCTAGTCGACCGAAATCCTTTTTTTCCGATGACCTTTGCTTTCACTGGATCCTCACAAAAAGAAGTTTCGTCTAAGTTGTAGATTCTGTCTGGCTTGTCTTTCAAATCTAGGTCCTCTACCACTTTTTCTAATATATCAAAATAATCGTACACTACGAACGGATTGCAAGCCTTACGCCGAGAGATTTCTACCGCTTGCGGTTTTTTGATAGACAGTCCGTTCCGTTTTTTAAAGCCGTAGAACCAGTCCTTGCCTGGTACTTATATCGTCTTTGAACGGTGTCGTTAAACCATTTCGGCGTACATACTCCGAAATTAATATGGCGGCTTCTTTGGTTGTTAAGGGAAAACCATGTTTCTCCATTATATGAAGGGATTCTGCAATGAGGCTTTCGGTTTCAGACGAAAAAACTGTTGGATGACCAGGTGAATCTCTAGAACAATGTAGTCTTGTGCGTATTGTAGATCTCGGTACCTCGTAATACTTTGCTGCTGCGTAAATAGTCATTTTGTTTTCCCGAACATCATCTAAGGCTTTCTGAATAGTTAATTCAGTATATGTTTTTCTTTCTTGCGTTTATAATGGCGGACCATCTACAACAATAAGATTAGTAAAAAATTTTGTCATACAAGACTCAAAGAAATCAATAGTCATTATATTTTTATCGACTACAAACATCCCTAACTTTTTTCAACTTCATACAAAAATCGTGGGGCTATTACACCTTCTTGTTTTCGTCGTAATAACCCCTCCTTTACATTTTGTGGGGCTATTATATCGAATCAAATAACTCATTAAAATCAAAGCGCAGAGTAAAACTAAATTGCACAAAAGAATCTCCTGTGTTTAAAATCAACACTTACGTTTAGAACCGATGAAAAAACAACTTGTTTCACAAGAAAACCACAAAAACTCTGGATCACGTTTTCACTTACACAGCATAAAAAATGGCGTCCTGTCAAAAGTTGTGTTTCTTTCAAACAGTTTACGAGCTAGTACTGCCATCTATATTTTAATGCCAAAATAAGCAGTTCCCCTATCTGAACATAGATGTCAGTGTAGTTAAAAATTAATAGAACTAAAGTTATAGCCAAACGCCGCCGCTTGACCTTATGTAAAAACATTTTTTATATGTAAAATTCCAAGTAAGTATATATTTGTCGTGATTACATATTGTAATACTATGGAAGCAGGCTACTTCCGTATCATTTGACGGATGTTTAAATGTTGTCTTCATTAATGCGAAATCTTTAGTATTACAATTAGGTAATTCCATGACTGCAAAATTTGTTGCATGCCCGTCAAAAGTTATAGACACTACATCAACTCCTACTTCAAAACATTTAATAAGACTCATTTTAATTAGGTTTGCTTTTTGTATTCCCGTGAGACTATTAGTTAAAAAGTAACCGACATGCGCATCAAGTTTAAGTACATTTTTATATGCGCAAGCTTCCCCCACCACGCTACTTTTTGGCCAAGAACTTTGCCGGGCGCTATACATCACTTTTTGGGCGCAATGTTCCGTCAATACTTTTTTATTGGTCTGAGGTAGGTACATGAAAATGATGTAATCACGACAAATAAATACTTGGAATTTTACATATATTTTTGAAAATAATTTTATGATTGGTGCCAATTACATAGATGTGAATATTACAAAGGTTTTGAAATAATTTATTAATTTGTTCAATGTTTTTAGCTTTTTAAAGTTAACATAAGCATTATTTTTTTCATATTTGTAAACTAACAGTTCATAAGATACGGTTGTAGAATGTTTCAATTAGAAAAGTTTAATATACCTACTATGACTAATGTTTAGACTTGATTTAAAATCTTCAAGTAAATATTAATTATCTCAAATAATACGAAACAAAAGAAAGAGTCAGATAAAATCTAAAATAACCATTATCCGGTTAGCGATTGAGCCAAGATTTCGTTGATTAGCCTATGTCTTATAATGCTAACTAAATCTGCACAATAATTTTAATTGCTTAATTTTAAGATGTTGTTGGTGTTTAGAGTTTATTTATAGTACGGCTTAGGCATATTTGTAGAATATTTTATTGTTATTAAATAAGTTGGTTGTCGGTTTGTCCTTATAGTTTTAAGCTAAAATTAAATCATTTGCGTGATACGTGATATATATAGTATTTCATAATCACTCTATTTTCGAGAGTACATTGTTAGCTGTAATTTTAATTATTTTAGCATTTAGTTATGTTCTTTGATGTTTCACATAACTACTTAATACTTACTTTTAGAACAGTTAAAATTGTTTATGGTAATAATTCATATTGTATAAGAAATTTAACCCTTCAAAATGTCGTCAGCGATAAATTTTCCATTTAATACTATATTTCAATAACTACCTGAAGAAATTATGTTTGTGAATTTTATTTGTAAAGTATTATTGTATTTTATCGTATATTATTAATATAGTACGTGCTTTTCAATGTTTTCTTTTAATTTTATATATCTGTGAAACATATCTTTAGATTTAATTGATTGAAAATCTGAAGATATCAGCAATCTTACTAGTCAAGCGAAATTTTTTATTTAAACCAAAGATGTGGCTTGGACGTTCTTAGTGTTTATTTATTCTAACCCAGTATTGTAAAGCATATAATATGAAAATACTACATATCATAGAGATACCTTTTCTCAACATTTTGATTGTATACTTAATTAATGAATGAAAATGTTAAAATTTCCAATGACATGAGATTTTATTTGTATAACTACTTTGGGAAAATATTTTACTTTTTTCTTTTGAACTATTTTTATTACGATAACGATCATACAAATTTTTTCACCTGCACATTAATCACATTACAAATTCAATGTATGTATTTAGTTAAAAATTTGATTAAGATCGAATTAAAACCTTGCTTATTAGCTATTTTACCCAAAAATCTGGCAAGTTGTAAATTCGTAGATTTCTGTTTCGTTTAATTGGCAAAACTATCTAATCAAAAGAAATTTATTTAAATATTAATTTGTTAATAACTGTATTAGTTGTGATAAATATTAAATTCTCATATTGATAAAAATAAGATAAGTAGAGATAAACTACGATAACATGGCGCGCCCCTCCAAAATTCAAAACGTTTGAAAGTATTTGTGAAAGTATTTACAATGCACCACCAAGATTCACAACGCATGTGTGCGTAATGAGACGGCCGTCAAACAAAAACAAATCCACGGATTTGTTGCTCGACTAGTCACGCTCTAATCGCTCATTATTATTAGTAATGGCGCTGCACTGACGTATTCTATGAAAACGACACGTGCGTTGTCTTGGGCGCTCGGCAACTTATGATTAGTTGACCAACAAATCTGGTAATAAGTGAGATATTACGAGTACTGTACGAGTAAAGACGAATACGTACAACTACATACAAACTCCTTCGTAAGGATGTCACTACACACATTGAAACAGTAATTTGGAGGGGCGCGCCATGTTATCGTAGTTTATCTCTACCTTATAATTAATGCTGTACCTATTCATTTCACCTAACTTTATAAAAAAATGCATATATTCTGTAATTAGGTACTTATTTTAATGATTGATTTAATATTTAGAATAACTATGTACTTATTATTGTATCTATTTTCGTATGTCATGTTAAACGGTGTTTGCAAATATGAAAAATTGTGGTTAATTTGGGTTGTGGGAAATTATAAAAATGATATAAGTAGCTACGGATAAAACACATATTATTGTATAGTTATTAATATTCTAAAAAATATAATTATTGTATTTAAACTGCTTCATGCCGTCTATTATTTAAAAGATTTGATTGCTTATCACGTTAAAAATTAACGTTAATTGTACTCGATCATGTAACATAGCATAATAGTTAATTTTGAATGGAATAATCATTGTGATTAATAAGTAAATGTAGTTTTTGAAAATTGATCTGAATATTTTGTTATTTCTGTTATGATATCATATAAAATAAAATGTAAATGATATTATATGGTATTTTATTTTTATTACACCTAATCCCTACACGACATTGGTTTTATTCTAAACTGGCAATATTTCAGAATAATATTTTGTAAAATGCAAAATTCTGTTGTGTTTTGCTTAGTTGGTAGAGAGAAAATATCAAGGAAGCAGAACTAACAAGTCGACGACGTGAACATTTTTGGACGTAAACTATTTTTTATTTCCACCAATACCTGTAATAATAGGTAAGTATATGGTTCTTCTTAAGAATCATACCTACTATGTAGATGAAGAAAACAAAGGCAAGGAAAGGATTTGCCTTGAACCTTTTATAATTTATAAACTTAGTTAACGATCCTTGTTTCGTATTTAGTACATATTATGATTGACTGATTAGCTTAAAATAAAGTGTTCATAACAAGATGATTAGACATACAATGTTATGTATCATAGTGCAATTATTCGGCGCATTGATTGAATCTTCATCTTATCAATTACGTAAATCACCCACGCCCAACTATTATTGTTAAAACGTAACCAGATACGTACATAATGGAATACTTATAATTTCTAATACACATTGTATAAATACACTAGACATGCGGCTATCGGCGAGTTTACCAAATATTTATCAGTGGGTACGCACGATGGATTTGAAGGTAGGTAAATTAAAAATGCCGTTTTTTTAAATTTAAATTTTATTTCATCTTAGAGTTAATTAAGTTATTAAAAGATTATCTTTAAAAAATATATAATCGACAAAAAATATCCTTGAGAAATTATGAGTTAGGTGGGTGTCGAGATAAAACCTACTATGTACTTGTTAATCTTTGTACCAACTTAAATGATAATTGCACATAATTATTAGTTTAAAATTGGCACGTTACATGCTTGTAAATTCAATGTAATATTGTAATAAATGCAAGTTTCCTCAGGATATGATCTGGCAAGTGTCATTGAAGCGTGAGGTCTTTTTGGAAACTTGTTTTTTTGCAGATTTTGCGATTTTAATACGTAACTATATGTCTTATTACAGTTATTAACAATAATATGCATGGTTTGGTGCGTAACAGCGCGTTCACCAATCGCTACTTCTGAACAGAAGTTTGTTCAATATTTTAAAGACGAACCGAAAAAAATAACATACGTTGGGTCTGAGAAATCTGAAAATCATGAGGAATATGTAAGTCATCATATATAATTATATGATCTAATACTGAGGACAACAGCGAGTTAATAGAAGACGATGGCAGTAGATATCTCTTTTATTAATTATGTCGTACATTATACCAGTCACTCACATTCGAACGAATACGCAAACCCACAACGACCTTCTAAAAGTAATTGCTACATTGCATTTTCCTTACTGTTATTTCTTCCTTTCTTTCATTTTTTATGTACGTAACTACTAACCATTTTCTTTACAGGTCAACACGTATCCCTGGTATGAGTTCTCTTACAAAATATCGGATCCCCATACGCACGACTATAAAGGACAGGAAGAAACCAGAAATGGAGACAAAGTTAATGGAGATTACTGGCTCGTAGAACCAGATGGTCGAAAACGAATAGTCAAGTATCATGCTAATGATAAAATTGGGTACATGTTGATACATTTATTCAGCGCGTTAATTATAGTGGTTACTTTTACATAATTTTCAACATATTATATGTTGAAAATAAACTTTTTGTACTTAATTTTATTGTTTTTAACATTTTTTAATGATATTACAGATTTAATGTTCTTGTGGATTATTTGCAAGAAAAGCGCCCTTATCCATCTCAGCTAAAAGATCAAGAGAGTAGAGAAAATGCAGAGGAAGGGAGTGCAGAAAAAAACAATAAAGCCAACGACGAAAAATCCAGTAATCAAGAAAATGAATCTTCAAATTCTGTAAAGGACAAAAATTCTAATGAAAGCCGTAATTCAAAGGAAAATAATAACTCAAAGGAATTACAAGAAACAAAAGATCTGAACAACAATAAATCTGGTGAAGATAATAAAGGAACTCAATCGAGAAGCGAGAAAGAAGCTGTCCCAAAATCACAGGTTGAAATAAGCAGTAAGACAAAAGAAGGTACAATGAAAGAAAACATGAGACGAAGACCATATTGGAAAAATGAAAATAAAATTAGCAACAACGACCAAAACACGCAAAGTAAAAATAACGAAGAAGGTTCTAACGAGGAAAGAAAAGAATGGGGAAAACGAACACATATACCTAACAACAAAAAACAAGAAAAGAAGAACGAGAGCAAAAATTCAAATGAAGTTAGCAGAGAGAATGAAAATGAATCCAAAAATTCACAAAAGCTTCCCGAAAGTGAAAAACCGATAAGCAAAGGATATGAAGTATATGAAGAAATTAATGAAAATACTGAGGAAAGTAACAATGTTTCACAAAATAATCAAATAAAAGAAGAAGGATCCGAGGATAAGAATTCTCAACAAAATATGACAAACGGTAGCACAGAAAAGAGCGAGAATGAAACAAATAAAAAGAATCAAAGTGGTGAAAATGAAAATAACAAAGAAGAAATATATGGATACAACACGTTTATATATCACAAACGTCGCCATGGTCGCCACTAGACTTGTATGTTGTTGTAGGACTTGTAGGCGTTTTAAAAATAAAGACATTGTGATATTATCTTGTTTCTCTAGTGAAAAAGTTTATGTCTATTATCATTTAATTTTAATCATGATTTAAATTAATCTACTCTTGTTATGGTTAAATTATAACTAAACTCGTACGGTTACGTTAAAACATGTGCCAAACGAAATTAATTAATAATAGACATTGCTATTTGCTAAGCACCGTCAGTCGTCTTCCTTCTTTAGATTTAGACCACATTTATACTAATTTCAAACTAAATACATAAATTTGTAAGTTATTGATGTGAAGGCGGAGAAAAAGAAAAGATGCAAAAAAATATGTGTGTGACTTTTTTTCTACTTACGCTGCCCGTTCTAATTGTGTGGTGATCCAAGTATTTGTAGAAAAAAATGGTTGCCACTTGCCTGTAAAGTCGGTTTTACGGGCGAAGATTTTACGTGACAACGTCTTTTTCTCGATCATAGTTGAGTGGGAGAGAGACGCAAGGCATTCGGCGGGCCTCTCTCTCGTTCGGTGACTCATCGTAACGTTACCGAGCGTTACACTTTTTCATAAGTGACTCCCAGCCGCAACCTAATTTAAGACGTTGTCACGTCAATAAAAATAATTAGTCGTAACTTGAATGAGTCACTTAAAAACTGTACTTAGTTACTAAAAAAATATATAGGCAAAAATTTGAACTAAATTTTGAAGTGATCGAAACTTGTGCAAGAAGTGGAAATTTTTTATTAAAACTTTCCTTACCTTAATAATATTATAACGAAGGGAATAATTTAAAAGTGCAGAAATAATTAATGATGCTAAAGTCCAGTCTCTAATGCCGGTCACTCACATTCGCAATTATATCCACAACCACAGTGCGCTTTTCTCGACACTTTCTACCGAGAACGCCGACCTTGTGGAACAACTTCTCATCCTCAGTGTTCCCAAATGGATTCGACGCGGAGACCTTCAAGAAAAGGGCATATTAATTATACCTCAAAGGCCGGCAACACATTCGCGGTGGCCCTAACATCGCGAATGCTTATGCCTTATCACCTTATGGGCGGCGGGCATCACTTTCCATCAGGTGACTCGCCAGCTCGTGTGCCTGCTTAAGCGATAAAAATAAAGTGTAGATACAAAGGCAATTTTAAATATTTTTCCCTAAATTCGTAGCTAAATTGTATATTTATTTATTATTTTTTACACAAATAATAATTTATAGCCGCACTGCATATTTAATTTTTTCCCTGTGGCAACTTAGTCTATAACATTTTAGAAAGGGATTACCCCAACTTGTACAAACTCGTTATGAACCGTTTAAGAAATTTGAAAATGCTTATTACAAGCAATGAATACAAGTGTTTTATTTTTCCCTCCACTTTCAGATATCACTATTTCTACATCTTTCTAGTCCTTTTCACTTCTCTTCGAGCCCTTTTTGGCCAGTTGTGAGTTACCCCTTTTATGAATCAAGGTTGCAGCACTTGTAAAATAATAATAATTGTCAGTCTTCAAAATTTGAAAGCAAAGCGCGAGAATATTGAAATTAGGGTTGCCTAAGCAAAAATCTCCTTTAAAAGGTGTTGAGCTTCTAATTTTACGGACACATTCTCAATTTTCATCAGATATTTTAGTGCATGAGGGATGAAGTTATGATTGTGTAATTATAAATTTCGTATAGGTAGTTTGAGTTCTTGAAATGGGATAAGTAAAGTTATAGAAAATGAGGAAAAACTATGATTTATTGGGTACCTAACACTGCACTTGACACTGACAGTTAATATTAATGTCTTGAGTCTTCTTGACAGAAAATATCGATATTAAAATTTAAAGCGGCAACAATTTGTTGATGTATCAACAAAAATTTTTGCAAGGTAAAAGTAAAACATTTATAATATTTAAGGCTTCTTGTCTCCGTTCTTATAATTTAAGAGCAGTAATTTTGTTACAACAAACGTAGGTGAGCATTTTAAAAAACAATTTTGTTTACTTATCCCATCTTATTTTATATATTGGCAATAGCATGTTCATTTATTACAAAAGCATGTTTCTATTTGCTAAAATATATAAAATATTCAAAGTCTTATGAGAATATTGGATTATATTTATGTATTTTATTTACCAGTTGTTCAAATATATGAATAATGGACGAACTTCGGGCGTTTTTCAATAATCCTCCCACAAGTTCACAAAAAATTAAACTACGAGGGCCGCTCACGGCAGGTCGTCGTATCACTAAAAATGATACAATAAATGAGCTTAATCGCTCTGAAGACCATCGTCATTCCGTACTTCCAAGTGGTACTGGTTATGCTAAAGAAGCTCAGCAAAGAGAAATTGAAATTTATTTGAAGGTAAAAATAAGTTCATTCATAAAATTAAGTTTTAGCATTTCCATGTAATGAGGTTATTGGTTTTATTTTAGAATGAGAGGGAGCGGCTGAACTTTGAAAGTATTTCTGAAGGTTTAAATTCTTTAGAGGAACTCTCATCATGGGCTTCAAGTAGGCCACACTTATTAGATCTTTCTGAGGAAGTGATGACCCATGTGTATAACAAATACACTTTTCAAAGGAAAGAAGATACCAAGAATCTCCCTATAAATGAACATCATGAAGAGGTTTGTAATTTGTTTAATATGTTTTTTGAACCGAATATTTTCTTAAATAATACTGCAGCTAGGTTTGTGGTGAAATTAAATTAACTTTTAAGTTAATTTAAGTTTTTTTCTTAATCATAATATGAAATTGTTATTTTAATATAGATCATAAAATACATCAAATCTTATGGAGTAGTAATAATAGAAGGTCCCACTGGATGTGGTAAAACAACACAAGTGCCGCAGTGGATTTTGGATGATGCTTATAACAACAGGCAAGCCTGTAAAATAGTTGTCACTCAGCCAAGGAAAATTGCAGCCATATCTATTGCAAAGAGAGTCGCTCAAGAGAGGGGCTGGGATGTGGGAGGGATTGTTGGTTACCAGGTTTGTACATTGAATGTATTACTTTTTTCAGTAGTAGATGTAGTCAACTTATTTTCAAGTAGATGAGCTTACTTATATATAGAATATCCTGTAACGAGTACTGTGTACTGTGTACTTTAGATGGAATTTGTCTCTCAACAACTAAAAATAGTCTATATTATAAGGCATAATTGTTGAATAATTTACAGGTGGCTTTAGAAAACAGAACTTCAAATGATACTCGAATATCATATGTCACTACAGGAGTATTACTTCAGAAATTAGGTATGCTATAACTTATAGTAATAAGATAAAATATGTTACATACACCAATAACTTTCTTAACAATGTCTTTGTTTTAGTTAATGCAAAGAATATGAATGAGTATACACACATAATATTGGATGAGGTTCACGAGAGAGGTCAGGAAATGGACTTCCTACTGTTGGTTGTTAAGAAGTTTCTTTATACAGTCTCGCCACGGGTCAAAGTCATTCTCATGTCTGCTACATTTAATGTACAAACATTTGGTGATTACTTTTCCTTACCATGTCCTACCACCAAGCAGCCCATGTCAATGTGTGTAAGAGTGCAATCAGGAAAATCGAGATACACTACAAAAATATTTTACTTAAATCAATTGAATAAGTTTGGATCTGTAAGTATTTTCTGTTTTTTCTTCTATAGATTAAAATAAGTGGCTAAATAAAAAATATGTTACATTCAATATAAAGCAAAATAAATATTTTTTTATAATTCCCGTAGATTCCACAACAGCAAGGCTCACCGGAAATTGCTCCAGATATGAACCATCTTGTTGTTAAACTTGTAAATGCCTTTGAAAATATAGATAAGAAAGAAGAGTTTGAAAAAGATGATATTTCTGAAGAAGACTTGCCATCTATACTGATATTCTTGCCTGGTATTAATGAAATTGAAGAACTATACTCCTGTTTAACTGATCGACAAATAAGGTATTTAATAATGTCAAAATATTGCACTAATATTTTTTCCCAACTCGAACAGTTCACAACATAATAACTTGTATCTAAAATGTTCTTTATACCATTATTTGACAATAAAGTTATAACATATAAAAAAATGTCTCTAGGAAAACCCAGCCTATGCATATAAAAGGCAGAGTTTTCTAATAATCAATACTACTTTACTCTCACCAAAAACGTTATAATTTCAAAGAATGTTCGCGTTCGAACATTTTTTGACGTACTTTTCATATGCATTTGATTGACTCGGACAGACTAGCTGTTTACAGATGATAATGTTTATATTATAGGATGAAGCTATGTGGCGCCGATTGCGCACAACACGAGTGGTGGGTATTGCCTTTACACTCGACCATAACAGCTGATGAACAAGTGCGCGTGTTTCAAAGAGCCCCTCCCGGTCATAGGAAGATTATACTCGCAACAAATATCGCGGAGAGTTCCATTACAGTTCCCGATATTAAATATGGTAAGTGAATATTGAACCAAGAAACAATCATTGACCATTGTATTCTGTATTTTTATTGATTGCACATAATATGGAGACGGATATATTTTTTCATTAATTAGAAAATTATTCCCTTTGTTTCACAGTTCTACTATTTTATTTAATAAACAGATATGTTTCTTCCTTAACAAATGCGCAAAGAGCATTGTTTTGTATTTTCAGCTTTTGATAGTGTTTGGTTTTAAGTATATCATAATAAGACAATTTGACTTTAATAAACGTGAACATATTCCCATAACAGTGATAGACTTCTGCCTGATGAAAGTGTTGGTAGCGGACACAAACACGAACTTCACGTCGCTGCAAATGATATGGGCGTCGAAAGCGAACTGCGAGCAGCGGGCCGGCCGTGCGGGCAGAGTGCGGGATGG
>CAJQZM010045524.1:0-18849 GCA_907164665.1 Colias nastes
CAGCGGCTGGGCCGACTGCCGCGCTCCAGCAGACAGGTATAATATTATAAGCCAATGAAAAATATTGTATTTTAAAACGCCAACGATTTTTTATAAGCCATCGAAAGAAAAGATTATGCGTATCTTTTCTTTCAGTCTAAAGGCCTATTCAAACCAGAACGGAATCCCGATGGGTACCCGATTAAATCTCTTACGTAGTATATTATAAAAACTATAATCGCGTACCGATCGGTATACTGATGCCCACGGCGGTAGCAGATACCGCTCTAGTTTTAATAGGCAATAACGTATACAACATCTCGATCAACAGGGCAATTGCCTAACTTCTGTATCAAATTTTCAACAAATAGTTGCCACTTTCCATACGCTCATGTGTGCTTGCAATTCAATCTCTTTGTATACAGCAATCAACAATTACAATATTCGGCAATATAAAATTATACACATGAATAACAAGACTCGTAAATTATAAATATACTAAATTATTAACTTACAGGGCCACCGTCGCATGGTAACATCCGTCGCGTGGGCGGATGACATGACGTCGAACATAAACTTCTTCAGCTGCGGTTTCGACCGGCGCATACTCGGCTGGTCGGTGCAGCCTTCTAAGGAGAACTGAACGATGTATTCGCCGTGGAATGTTCTAGAACGTTCTAGAAGCGGTGGTTTCTAAATGTCGTGTAAGTTGTTTTGTTGATATTGGCTGACCATTTCGCGGAAAAAGCCCTTTCGTGTAGATAGTAGGTACTCAAAAATCTTTATCGAATAAATTTCAATTATAAAAGGTACACCCAAATCAGTTGCTATAGGATCAATTGATTTGGGATATTTAAACTTCTTCAGCTGCGGCTTAAACCGTACTCGGCTGGTCGGTGCAGCCGTCCAAGTATTACTGAGCTCGCCGTGGAATGTTCTGGAACGTTCGAGAAACGGCGGTCTCTAAACGTATTGTAAGTGGTTTTGTGGATATTGGCTGACCAGCTAATGAACTAAAATCATACTTAGTCACAAACTTCCGTCATATAAGAATATCCCAATAAATATATCCTTTGGTTTCAACTATAAAAACCAAACAAAATTCTGGTTTTATAATAGGCCAATATTACAAAATGGAAATTTTGTTTAGCAGAATAAACTATCAAAATAACTTTAATGTATAATTGTTCGATTTATAGCGTTTTAGTAAAAAAGATTGTTGTCTTGTTTCAAAACAATATTATGTTGTTCGTAGTGTAAATTTTTGTCACCAGTAATGTTTCGTAGAAAAAATGCTTGTGCATTTGAATCTTTGATCCATGAATTATTTTCACTTTTTATATTTATTTATGTACTTTATAGAAAGAATAGTTTTGAATTATTACTATACTGTTTATAGAATTGATTTTCGGGAATTAATTATAATAAATCTTAGTTATCTAACAGATATCAATGAATAGTGCCCAAATTTCCTTCAAAATTACTTGTTGAGTATAGTTATAATGTATTATAATATAATTATTATAAGTAAATTTATCTCGGATTATAAGAACAGTCAATAATCTCTTCTATAAATAACTATGAAGCATATATATTTTGTTTTTCACGTATTCTCAGTTTGCCATCTTATATTGCAGTAAAACATATCAGACCTTCTAGAATCTCTAAAGATTCTTAAATTAATTAATTTTTGTCTTTATTACACCACTTTTACTTTAAATTTTGCTTTAGAATATACATACAAAAATGCTACATTTGTAAATACATTAATCTGAGATATCTATATTTTTCTATTACTCAAGAATAATACAGCACTGGATAGTAATAAATTTAGAAAACAAAAAAAAATATAAAGTATACGTAGTATATAGAAAAGACTACAAACATAATATGGTTAGAATTGGAAGTTTAATTTAAAACTAATTCAACTTTAATTTTTCGATAGTACTATTTGAAATGAAATGTTCCTAGAAAAAAAATTCTTTACAGTGAACTATACGTTACATATTCAAAAAAGTTGTTAAATAATTTAAAGTACGATCAATTCAGAGTATGATTTCCTGTAGAATTTAACATACTTTCTAATGTTTTAATTATAAAACAAAAATAATACCTAACCATCATACTGAAGCTGAACATATCTGATCACAGCTTAAATATATATAGGTAGATTAATAGAAGCATAAAATAATAAAAAATATTATAAACACACTCGCACATAAACAATAAATAAATTATAAACAAAAAATCCGTTATCTACGAACAACTTAAAGGCAATTTTGATTTCTTTCCCTCCAGAGGGCGCTGAATTGTCGGCTCACTTTTGAATCGTCATAACATAATTTTACCATTTACCACTGGTTCCGAAAACAGCTACAAAAAAGAGCTGGCAAGAAATTTAAAATTTCATTTTAGTTTGTATATAGTATATACCATAAAACTGGTAGCATTTTACTGCAACCACTTTAAAAAAAACTGCATTAATTCATTATACTTATACAGTACCTACAGATGAAATCTTTGGAATTTTAACAAATATTTAGTATTTCTTTACCCAATCATAGATTTTATTACGTTGTAGAATCGTCACTAAACTTAGAATAAACTTTAGTCTAAAATTATTATCCTTTCTCAGTGGATAACATATTATGTACCTAGATGAAAATGATGTAATCACGACAAATAAATACTTGGAATTTTACATATAAAAAATGTTAAGGTCAAGCGGGGCTATTCCGTGCGAAAAAAGTTTGGCCTGAAATTAAAACACCTGTACCGTCGCCCTTTTAAGCAATTATAACAAATGAATCAATGCAGCATATTAAGTATTCATTCATTAATCGCCTCTCGCCATTACGTCTGCAAGAAACAAACAATGAGTATGCAAAATAAGGCGACATAAATAAAAATATGGAAAACGGCGCAATAGCCCCTCTGTGGGGCTATTCCGTCTTTTGGTTATACTTCCGCCATCTATGAAGCTACCGAAATAAAATACAGTCAAAACCGTTTATGGCGACATCGTTTAGAACAACATACCGGTTAAATTGACCAAAATCAAAGGTCCTGGCTGAATGTTATATGACCGCCTTATCGAAAACATTGGTTTTTACGACATTGTTTACTACGACATACCGTATTAAGCGACCACATTTGGTTAATGTTTTCGGAGAATTATATCTGTAGAACGACCCGCTCAGCTGTATTGCAAACAATTTGAATAGGTAGATAATTGTATCCACATCTGGCACAGTATAATAGTCAATGGCTATGATCGTAAAAGTAAACAAAGTTTAGGGTCTTTTGTAATTCTTAGAAACAAAGCACATGCATACCGTAGCCTCAAGGCCCGCTTCGTCATATCTCTTAAGTCAGTCTCTTACTTATCGTTACACAAGACGCACCAAAACATATTGTTGAGTTAACTGTGAAAATTGTAACATGTCGCAAAAAAGAAAACAAATAAATATCGGAGAAAAATCGCGTATTATTTCAAAGCTAGAGAAAGGAATTCAAAACAAAGACCTGGCAAAAGAATATGGTGTATCACACTCGACAATTTCAACCATTTGGAAAGAAAGGGAGAAAATTCAAATCCTTTACGACAAGAATTTTTTTAAAATGAAACGAGCCAGAACAACGCGGCATACGAAGATTGAGGAAGCTTTGTTAAAGTGGTTTAAATATCAAAGGACAAATAATGTGCCAATAAATGGACCAATTCTTCAAGAAAAAGCAAACGATTTTGCTCAACGTTTTGGTGAAGATTTTGTTTGCTCGTCTAGTTGGATTCAACGTTTCCGGGCTCGACATGGCATTGTCGGCGGGAAAATGAGTGGTGAAGCTGCCAGTGTAGATAAAGATGCTGTAGACGAATGGATTACGCAAAAGTGGTCTACATTATGCGAAGGCTACAGTCCAGAAGACATTTATAACGCAGACGAAACCGGACTTTTTTACAATATGACACCAGACAAGACCATAAAATTCAAAGGAGAGAATTGTTCGGGAGGAAAAATGTCCAAGACGAGACTAACGATCATGGTTGCAGCAAATATGACAGGATCCTGTAAAAGGAAGCTTTTAGTTATTGGAAAATCTAAGAAACCAAGATGCTTTAAAAACATACGCTCACTGCCGGTAACGTATGAAAACAATTTGAAGTCATGGATGACATCGGAAATTTTTGAAAGATGGTTACGAAACTGGGACGCTGAATTGAAAGCAAACAATAAGAAAGTTCTTCTTTTAGTTGATAATTGTCCTGCTCATCCGGCTGTTACTAATCTAAAGTGTATTAAACTCGTGTTCTTACCACCAAATGTTACATCTGTACTGCAACCTATGGACCAAGGTGTAATAAGATGTTTAAAATCTCATTATAGAAGACTGCAAGTGTTAAAGTTAATACAAAGCATTGAAAGTAATAATCAGAACAGCTTTACGGTTCTTGATGCCATCTTGATGATATCAGAAGCATGGGAAAAAGTTACACAAAAAACTATAGCTAACTGCTTTGGGCATGCAGGTTTTAAAGATCTTACAAGTCTTATAACAAGAACCTCAGATGATGTGATTGAGGATGATGAAGAGGACAATATTTCTTTGGCTTAATTAGCCCAAAATTTACGACCTGCTTTATCTACTACTGAAACAGACGAGTTCATTGATGTAGATCAGTCTATTGCAATTTGTGCACCAGCTACGGAGGATGATATTGTACGTGAAGTTCAAGAGGAAAATGAAAATGAACAGGAAGACTCGGAAGAACAATTTACAGTGCCAACTTTGATTGACGGTCTCAATGCTGTTAGTGTATTACGAAAGATTGTTCTTTTTAATGAAGAGTTCCACATGCAGGGAAATTGGGACGATACGCTGATTAAAATCCAACGTGAATTACAAGATGTGTATGCACGACAGAAGTGTTTCAAACAAACTAAAATTACAGATTTTATGCATAAAAAAATGATGGAAAAATGATATTGTTCTTTTATATTATACGTTTGTATTGAAGTAAACAAAATGTGGTTTAATTTCCTACATGAATATACATATGTATGTATTATCTTTCCTATTAATACCTGTCACCGGTTGTTACAACTATCGGTTTTTACGACTCAATATGAGTAGTCCCTTCGATGTCGTTATAACAGATTTTGACTGTATAGTGTGTTAAAGAATACTGGACGATATGTATGCGATACTAAACCTTAAAATATGGTAGATGAGTGCATTTTCACTAAAAAACGTTTTGAAAAATTTATGGGCCTATTCCGCCGCGATCCCATACAACCTAGTGATGTTCTGTATGTCGTCAAACGTATTGTCGATATTTTATTGTAAAACTCGAATAAAGAAATACAAATTACAGATTGGTTTATAATTCGCTATAAGCTTATGCATAGTCAAGCATGATATCAGTAGCAGTGGATGTCAAGGGAAAAGCCCATATTATTTTAAAATTTCACATTTACGCTTTGCCAGTCAATGATGCAACTAAAACGATGTCCATAAATATTAATAAAACAGAAGGGTTAGTAGAAACAATTTATTGCAAAAAAGGCTTTGTTCTTATTCTATAGGAATTTTTGTACCAGTCTTTATAGTCTATAAGATCTTAGTCATCACAAGGTATGAATTAACCACTAAGGCACATAACAACAATTAACCACTAAGAATTTATTAAACAGTCTTGTACTTACATTTTCTAGTAAAATAGTTTAACAGCTTCAGTAAATTTTATATTATGTTTAATATCAAAAAAGAGCTAAGTATATAAGAGAATACCCGTTCTTGCAATCAGGAAAAAGGACAATAGGCTAAAAAAGGTAACATGTTATATATGGCACCAATTATTAAAATAATTCTTATCAAAATAAACATAATATATAAATTGTTTTTCCTTAACACTTTATGAAAAAGAGAATACCCGTCCTTACAATAAAAAAATGAACAGCAGCAGCCTAACAAATTTAATAGAAAACATGTTATATGGCACCAGTTATAAAATAAATCTGGAATAGTAGAATCACAATTCTAAAGTTTCAATTTTACACGGGAATATATTATAATCCTCACCATTTATTTTAGGATCTGGAAGATATTGTAAAATATCTTCGTTGTCTATTATACTATAATCATTTTTAATTATGCGAAAACTGTTTTATTTTTCCCCTTGGATTTCATACCCAACACTACAATCTTTTCTTCAGCTGTTACATCTTCAATGAGACATACGTATTTGTATGTTTTTTTTCCCTTCAGTGAACTGAATCTGACCAGAATGAATTTACCTTTTTCTGGATAGCAAATAATTTCGTGTCTGGGTGGTTCCCTCGAAGTACTTGCTTCGTCATTACGAGATCGGCATATTGAATCTTCAAGTGTGCAACCACTTTTGTCTTGTTTGTTCAATAATTCATCAAATGTATTTGATGTTATTGACAACATATCCTCATCCTCGGATTGATTACTTTTTAAAATGCTGTCAAAAAACAACTCAATATTTTCGTCATCATCAGAAGTTATATTTAAGCCATAAGAGCCTGAACTATTACTGTCGCTCTCAGATTCTTTGTATTTATTAACTGTCCGTTTACGTTTCTTTTTAATTTTTTCGTCGTGTCCTTTGTGTGTTTGTAATTTTTGTCTCTTTAGTGTCTTCCTTTCTTCATTTTTATCTTTTTTTTTGTGTTGTTTGCCTTTGTTTTTTATTTTATTCTCCTTTTCTTCTTCTTCTTTTTTTAATCGATCAACTACACTTTTATACGTTAATACTTCGGATTTACTGTTAGTAATTCGTTTTCTGCTATTTACTGGGGTATCATTTTTAGCAATTGTTTTCAATAACAACGATTCGAATGTGATGTTATCTTCAGTTTTTTTCTGAGGCACTATTGTCTTCACATCTATTATTTTCATTGGAGTTTGTGATCGATTGGGATTTAATTGTGATTCGCTGTTGTGCAACCTTTTAGGAATGGGTAAAGTAAATGAGGTAGGATTGTCTACTGTGTAATTATTATTCATTTGGTGAGCACAACATTTATCTTGGTTTATAGCCTGCGTCTGATGTTTCTGTTTTCTTTCATATGTCTTCAACGACAATGGTGACTGTTTTAGTACATTAACTGAATCCAGATTTTCTTTTTGTTTTGGTGTTACTTTCCAGTTTTTATTATTATTATGTTCTTTGAAATCCAGTTTGTTAGGAATTTCCGGGTCTATAATATTTTCTTCTTGAATTGCTTCCAAACTTTTAACTTTTTTCAATGCCAATTTCAATAGGCTTGGTACGATAGCTGCAGTACTATTACGGGTAGTTTCAGCTACGGTGTTATCAGTCTCAATTATTTCTTCTGAATGTATTTGAATTTTTTGGGCTTCAAACGCTAACCATTTTTCCATTGTTTGTCTGTCAAATATATCTTTTGGTATAGCGTTGCGATCTACTGGATACACGCCAGTTCTCCTAAAACCGTTTTGGATTATTACAGGATTTAATTCATCCCAAATTTTTGTCAGCATTCGAGCAAATTCTGGCTTTGGTAATTTTGATCCTATGTGTAGCCTCTGCCATTTGATAATCTCACTTTCCCACTTATCTTTGAGTGGTTTCATCGTACTGCAATCGAGTGGTTGCAGTCTATCAGATGAATGTGGGGGAAGTTTAATAATTGTTATCCCGACAGATACTGCATATTCAATCACATTTAAGTCTACGTGGGACGAATGTCCATCAAAAATGAGGAGGATTGGCCGTTTACCATTTGTCGCTGGCACAAAGACTTCTTTTAGATATTTTTCAAATATAGTGGTTTCCATCCACCCTCGTTGGCTTACTGCATACGCAGTTTTCACTTCCTCATTTGGATAAAGCCATTGCGTCCACAGAAACTTGCCTTGAAAAATTATCAGCGGAGGTAATTTGTCCCCGCAGGCATTTGTTGCCAGGAGCACTGTGGTATTATTTCTGCCTGGTCCGCTGGTGGTCCTAGTCGACCGAAATCCTTTTTTTCCTATGACCTTTGCTTTCACTGGATCCTCACAAAAAGACGTTTCGTCTAAGTTGTAGATTCTGTCTGGCTTGTCTTTCAAATCTAGGTCCTCTACCACTTTTTCTAATATATCAAAATAATCGTACACTACGAACGGATTGCAAGCCTTACGCCGAGAGATTTCTACCGCTTGCGGTTTTTTGATAGACAGTCCGTTCCGTTTTTTAAAGCCGTAGAACCAGTCCTTGCCTGGTACTTATATCGTCTTTGAACGGTGTCGTTAAACCATTTCGGCGTACATACTCCGAAATTAATATGGCGGCTTCTTTGGTTGTTAAGGGAAAACCATGTTTCTCCATTATATGAAGGGATTCTGCAATGAGGCTTTCGGTTTCAGACGAAAAAACTGTTGGATGACCAGGTGAATCTCTAGAACAATGTAGTCTTGTGCGTATTGTAGATCTCGGTACCTCGTAATACTTTGCTGCTGCGTAAATAGTCATTTTGTTTTCCCGAACATCATCTAAGGCTTTCTGAATAGTTAATTCAGTATATGTTTTTTCTTTCTTGCGTTTATAATGGCGGACCATCTACAACAATAAGATTAGTAAAAAATTTTGTCATACAAGACTCAAAGAAATCGATAGTCATTATATTTTTATCGACTACAAACATCCCTAACTTTTTTCAACTTCATACAAAAATCGTGGGGCTATTACACCTTCTTGTTTTCGTCGTTATAACCCCTCCTTTACATTTTGTGGGGCTATTATATCGAATCAAATAACTCATTAAAATCAAAGCGCAGAGTAAAACTAAATTGCACATAAGAATCTCCTGTGTTTAAAATCAACACTTACGTTTAGAACCGATGAAAAAACAACTTGTTTCACAAGAAAACCACAAAAACTCTGGATCACGTTTTCACTTACACAGCATAAAAAATGGCGTCCTGTCAAAAGTTGTGTTTCTTTCAAACAGTTTACGAGCTAGTACTGCCATCTATATTTTAATGCCAAAATAAGCAGTTCCCCTATCTGAACATAGATGTCAGTGTAGTTAAAAATTAATAGAACTAAAGTTATAGCCAAACGCCGCCGCTTGACCTTAGGTAAAAACATTTTTTATATGTAAAATTCCAAGTAAGTATATATTTGTCGTGATTACATATTGTAATACTATGGAAGCAGGCTACTTCCGTATCATTTGACGGATGTTTAAATGTTGTCTTCATTAATGCGAAATCTTTAGTATTACAATTAGGTAATTCCATGACTGCAAAATTTGTTGCATGCCCGTCAAAAGTTATAGACACTACATCAACTCCTACTTCAAAACATTTAATAAGACACATTTTAATTAGGTTTGCTTTTTGTATTCCCGTGAGACTATTAGTTAAAAAGTAACCGACATGCGCATCAAGTTTAAGTACATTTTTATATGCGCAAGCTTCCCCCACCACGCTACTTTTTGGCCAAGAACTTTGCCGGGCGCTATACATCACTTTTTGGGCGCAATGTTCTGTCAATACTTTTTTATTGGTCTGAGGTAGGTACATGAAAATGATGTAATCACGACAAATAAATACTTGGAATTTTACATATATTTTTGAAAATAATTTTATGATTGGTGCCAATTACATAGATGTGAATATTACAAAGGTTTTGAAATAATTTATTAATTTGTTCAATGTTTTTAGCTTTTTAAAGCTAACTTAAGCATTATTTTTTTCATATTTGTAAACTAACAGTTCATAAGATACGGTTGTAGAATGTTTCAATTAGAAAAGTTTAATATACCTACTATGACTAATGTTTAGACTTGATTTAAAATCTTCAAGTAAATATTAATTATCTCAAATAATACGAAACAAAAGAAAGAGTCAGATAAAATCTAAAATAACCATTATCCGGTTAGCGATTGAGCCAAGATTTCGTTGATTAGCCTATGTCTTATAATGCTAACTAAATCTGCACAATAATTTTAATTGCTTAATTTTAAGATGTTGTTGGTGTTTAGAGTTTATTTATAGTACGGCTTAGGCATATTTGTAGAATATTTTATTGTTATTAAATAAGTTGGTTGTCGGTTTGTCCTTATAGTTTTAAGCTAAAATTAAATCATTTGCGTGATACGTGATATATATAGTATTTCATAATCACTCTATTTTCGAGAGTACATTGTTAGCTGTAATTTTAATTATTTTAGCATTTAGTTATGTTCTTTGATGTTTCACATAACTACTTAATACTTACTTTTAGAACAGTTAAAATTGTTTATGGTAATAATTCATATTGTATAAGAAATTTAACCCTTCAAAATGTCGTCAGCGATAAATTTTCCATTTAATACTATATTTTCAATAACTACCTGAAGAAATTATGTTTGTGAATTTTATTTGTAAAGTATTATTGTATTTTATCGAATATTATTAATATAGTACGTGCTTTTCAATGTTTTCTTTTAATTTTATATATCTGTGAAACATATCTTTAGATTTAATTGATTGAAAATCTGAAGATATCAGCAATCTTACTAGTCAAGCGAAAATTTTTATTTAAACCAAAGATGTGGCTTGGACGTTCTTAGTGTTTATTTATTCTAACCCAGTATTGTAAAGCATATAATATGAAAATACTACATATCATAGAGATACCTTTTCTCAACATTTTGATTGTATACTTAATTAATGAATGAAAATGTTAAAATTTCCAATGACATGAGATTTTATTTGTATAACTACTTTGGGAAAATATTTTACTTTTTTCTTTTGAACTATTTTTATTACGATAACGATCATACAAATTTTTTCACCTGCACATTAATCACATTACAAATTCAATGTATGTATTTAGTTAACGATTTGATTAAGCTTGAATTAAAACCTTGCTTATTAGCTATTTTAATCTATGTTGCAAGTGTTTATCTCAAAAATCTGGCAAGTTGTAAATTCGTAGTTTTCTGTTTCGTTTCATGGGCATAAGTCATAACTATCTAATCAAAAGAAATTTATTTAAATATTAATTTGTTAATAACTGTATTAGTTGTGATAAATATTAAATTCTCATATTGATAAAAATAAGATAAGTACCTTATAATTAATGCTGTACCTATTCATTTCACCTAACTTTATAAAAAAATGCATATATTCTGTAATTAGGTACTTATTTTAATGATTGATTTAATATTTAGAATAACTATGTACTTATTATTGTATCTATTTTCGTATGTCATGTTAAACGGTGTTTGCAAATATGAAAAATTGTGGTTAATTTGGGTTGTGGGAAATTATAAAAATGATATAAGTAGCTACGGATAAAACACATATTATTGTATAGTTATTAATATTCTAAAAAATATAATTATTGTAGGTATTTAAACTGCTTCATGCCGTCTATTATTTAAAAGATTTGATTGCTTATCACGTTAAAAATTAACGTTAATTGTACTCGATCATGTAACATAGCATAATAGTTAATTTTGAATGGAATAATCATTGTGATTAATAAGTAAATGTAGTTTTTGAAAATTGATCTGAATATTTTGTTATTTCTGTTATGATATCATATAAAATAAAATGTAAATGATATTATATGGTATTTTATTTTTATTACACCTAATCCCTACACGACATTGGTTTTATTCTAAACTGGCAATATTTCAGAATAATATTTTGTAAAATGCAAAATTCTGTTGTGTTATGCTTAGTTGGTAGAGAGAAAATATCAAGGAAGCAGAACTAACAAGTCGACGACGTGAACATTTTTGGACGTAAACGATTTTTTATTTCCACCAATACCTGTAATAATAGGTAAGTATATGGTTCTTCTTAAGAATCATACCTACTATGTAGATGAAGAAAACAAATTCAAGGAAAGGATTTATTTGCCTTGAACCTTTTATAATTTATAAACTTAGTTAACGATCCTTGTTTCGTATTTAGTACATATTATGATTGACTGATTAGCTTAAAATAAAGTGTTCATAACAAGATGATTAGACATACAATGTTATGTATCATAGTGCAATTATTCGGCGCATTGATTGAATCTTCATCTTATCAATTACGTAAATCACCCACGCCCAACTATTATTGTTAAAACGTAACCAGATACGTACATAATGGAATACTTATAATTTCTAATACGCATTGTATAAATACACTAGACATGCGGCTATCGGCGAGTTTACCAAATATTTATCAGTGGGTACGCACGATGGATTTGAAGGTAGGTAAATTAAAAATGCCGTTTTTTTTAATTTAAATTTTATTTCATCTTAAGAGTTAATTAAGTTATTAAAAGATTATCTTTAAAAAATATATAATCGACAAAAAATATCCTTGAGAAATTATGAGTTAGGTGGGTGTCGAGATAAATCACTGAATACCTACTATGTACTTGTTAATCTTTGTACCAACTTAAATGATAATTGCACATAATTATTAGTTTAAAATTGGCACGTTACATGCTTGTAAATTCAATGTAATATTGTTAATAAATGCAAGTTTCCTCAGGATATGATCTGGCAAGTGTCATTGAAGCGTGAGGTCTTTTTGGAAACTTGTTTTTTTGCAGATTTTGCGATTTTAATACGTAACTATATGTTTTATTACAGTTATTAACAATAATATGCATGGTTTGGTGCGTAACAGCGCGTTCACCAATCGCTACTTCTGAACAGAAGTTTGTTCAATATTTTAAAGACGAACCGAAAAAAATAACATACGTTGGGTCTGAGAAATCTGAAAATCATGAGGAATATGTAAGTCATCATATATAATTATATGATCTAATACTGAGGACAACAGCGAGTTAATAGAAGACGATGGCAGTAGATATCTCTTTTATTTATGTCGTACATTATACCAGTCACTCACATTCGAACGAATACGCAAACCCACAACGACCTTCTAAAAGTAATTGCTACATTGCATTTTCCTTACTGTTATTTCTTCCTTTCTTTCATTTTTTATGTACGTAACTACTAACCATTTTCTTTACAGGTCAACACGTATCCCTGGTATGAGTTCTCTTACAAAATATCGGATCCCCATACGCACGACTATAAAGGACAGGAAGAAACCAGAAATGGAGACAAAGTTAATGGAGATTACTGGCTCGTAGAACCAGATGGTCGAAAACGAATAGTCAAGTATCATGCTAATGATAAAATTGGGTACATGTTGATACATTTATTCAGCGCGTTAATTATAGTGGTTACTTTTACATAATTTTCAACATATTATATGTTGAAAATAAACTTTTTGTACTTAATTTTATTGTTTTTAACATTTTTTAATGATATTACAGATTTAATGTTCTTGTGGATTATTTGCAAGAAAAGCGCCCTTATCCATCTCAGCTAAAAGATCAAGAGAGTAGAGAAAATGCAGAGGAAGGGAGTGCAGAAAAAAACAATAAAGCCAACGACGAAAAATCCAGTAATCAAGAAAATGAATCTTCAAATTCTGTAAAGGACAAAAATTCTAATGAAAGCCGTAATTCAAAGGAAAATAATAACTCAAAGGAATTACAAGAAACAAAAGATCTGAACAACAATAAATCTGGTGAAGATAATAAAGGAACTCAATCGAGAAGCGAGAAAGAAGCTGTCCTAAAATCACAGGTTGAAATAAGCAGTAAGACAAAAGAAGGTACAATGAAAGAAAACATGAGACGAAGACCATATTGGAAAAATGAAAATAAAATTAGCAACAACGACCAAAACACGCAAAGTAAAAATAACGAAGAAGGTTCTAACGAGGAAAGAAAAGAATGGGGAAAACGAACACATATACCTAACAACAAAAAACAAGAAAAGAAGAACGAGAGCAAAAATTCAAATGAAGTTAGCAGAGAGAATGAAAATGAATCCAAAAATTCACAAAAGCTTCCCGAAAGTGAAAAACCGATAAGCAAAGGATATGAAGTATATGAAGAAATTAATGAAAATACTGAGGAAAGTAACAATGTTTCACAAAATAATCAAATAAAAGAAGAAGGATCCGAGGATAAGAATTCTCAACAAAATATGACAAACGGTAGCACAGAAAAGAGCGAGAATGAAACAAATAAAAAGAATCAAAGTGGTGAAAATGAAAATAACAAAGAAGAAATATATGGATACAACACGTTTATATATCACAAACGTCGCCATGGTCGCCACTAGACTTGTATGTTGTTGTAGGACTTGTAGGCGTTTTAAAAATAAAGACATTGTGATATTATCTTGTTTCTCTAGTGAAAAAGTTTATGTCTATTATCATTTAATTTTAATCATGATTTAAATTAATCTACTCTTGTTATGGTTAAATTATAACTAAACTCGTACGGTTACGTTAAAACATGTGCCAAACGAAATTAATTAATAATAGACATTGCTAAGCACCGTCAGTCGTCTTCCTTCTTTAGATTTAGACCACATTTATACTAATTTCAAACTAAATACATAAATTTGTAAGTTATTGATGTGAAGGCGGAGAAAAAGAAAAGATGCAAAAAAATATGTGTGTGACTTTTTTTCTACTTACGCTGCCCGTTCTAATTGTGTGGTGATCCAAGTATTTGTAGAAATAAAAATAATTAGTCGTAACTTGAATGAGTCACTTAAAAACTCGTTAGTACTTAGTTACTAAAAAAATATATAGGCAAAAATTTGAACTAAATTTTGAAGTGATCGAAACTTGTGCAAGAAGTGGAAATTTTTTATTAAAACTTTCCTTACCTTAATAATATTATAACGAAGGGAATAATTTAAAAGTGCAGAAATAATTAATGATGCTAAAGTCCAGTCTCTAATGCCGGTCACTCACATTCGCAATTATATCCACAACCACAGTGCGCTTTTCTCGACACTTTCTACCGAGAACGCCGACCTTGTGGAACAACTTCTCATCCTCAGTGTTCCCAAATGGATTCGACGCGGAGACCTTCAAGAAAAGGGCATATTAATTATACCTCAAAGGCCGGCAACACATTCGCGGTGGCCCTAACATCGCGAATGCTTATGCCTTATCACCTTATGGGCGGCGGGCATCACTTTCCATCAGGTGACTCGCCAGCTCGTGTGCCTGCTTAAGCGATAAAAATAAAGTGTAGATACAAAGGCAATTTTAAATATTTTTCCCTAAATTCGTTGCTAAATTGTATATTTATTTATTATTTTTTACACAAATAATAATTTATAGCCGCACTGCATATTTAATTTTTTCCCTGTGGCAACTTAGTCTATAACATTTTAGAAAGGGATTACCCCAACTTGTACAAACTCGTTATGAACCGTTTAAGAAATTTGAAAATGCTTATTACAAGCAATGAATACAAGTGTTTTATTTTTCCCTCCACTTTCAGATATCACTATTTCTACATCTTTCTAGTCCTTTTCACTTCTCTTCGAGCCCTTTTTGGCCAGTTGTGAGTTACCCCTTTTATGAATCAAGGTTGCAGCACTTGTAAAATAATAATAATTGTCAGTCTTCAAAATTTGAAAGCAAAGCGCGAGAATATTGAAATTAGGGTTGCCTAAGCAAAAATCTCCTTTAAAAGGTGTTGAGCTTCTAATTTTACGGACACATTCTCAATTTTCATCAGATATTTTAGTGCATGAGGGATGAAGTTATGATTGTGTAATTATAAATTTCGTATAGGTAGTTTGAGTTCTTGAAATGGGATAAGTAAAGTTATAGAAAATGAGGAAAAACTATGATTTATTGGGTACCTAACACTGCACTTGACACTGACAGTTAATATTAATGTCTTGAGTCTTCTTGACAGAAAATATCGACATTAAAAGCGGCAACAATTTGTTGATGTATCAACCAACAAAAATTTTTGCAAGGTAAAAGTAAAACATTTATAATATTTAAGGCTTCTTGTCTCCGTTCTTATAATTTAAGAGCAGTAATTTTGTTACAACAAACGTAGGTGAGCATTTTAAAAAACAATTTTGTTTACTTATCCCATCTTATTTTATATATTGGCAATAGCATGTTCATTTATTACAAAACTACAAAAGCATGTTTCTATTTGCTAAATATAAAATATTCAAAGTCTTATGAGAATATTGGATTATATTTATGTTTTTTATTTACCAGTTGTTCAAATATATGAATAATGGACGAACTTCGGGCGTTTTTCAATAATCCTCCCACAAGTTCACAAAAAATTAAACTACGAGGGCCGCTCACGGCAGGTCGTCGTATCACTAAAAATGATACAATAAATGAGCTTAATCGCTCCGAAGACCATCGTCATTCCGTACTTCCAAGTGGTACTGGTTATGCTAAAGAAGCTCAGCAAAGAGAAATTGAAATTTATTTGAAGGTAAAAATAAGTTCATTCATAAAATTAAGTTTTAGCATTTCCATGTAATGAGGTTATTGGTTTTATTTTAGAATGAGAGGGAGCGGCTGAACTTTGAAAGTATTTCTGAAGGTTTAAATTCTTTAGAGGAACTCTCATCATGGGCTTCAAGTAGGCCACACTTATTAGATCTTTCTGAGGAAGTGATGACCCATGTGTATAACAAATACACTTTTCAAAGGAAAGAAGATACCAAGAATCTCCCTATAAATGAACATCATGAAGAGGTTTGTTTAATATGTTTTTTGAACCGAATATTTTCTTAAATAATACTGCAGCTAGGTTTGTGGTGAAATTAAATTAACTTTTATGTTAATGTTTAAGTTTTTTTCTTAATCATAATATGAAATTGTTATTTTAATATAGATCATAAAATACATCAAATCTTATGGAGTAGTAATAATAGAAGGTCCCACTGGATGTGGTAAAACAACACAAGTGCCGCAGTGGATTTTGGATGATGCTTACAACAAAAGGCAAGCCTGTAAAATAGTTGTCACTCAGCCAAGGAAAATTGCAGCCATATCTATTGCAAAGAGAGTCGCTCAAGAGAGGGGCTGGGATGTGGGAGGGATTGTTGGTTACCAGGTTTGTACATTGATTGTATTCATTTTACGATTGGCATATTTTTCAAGTAGATGAGCTGACTTAAATATAGAATATCCTGTAATACTTTAGATGGAATTTGTCTCTCAAGCTCAACAACTAAAAATAGTCTATATTATAAGCTATAATTGTTGAATAATTTACAGGTGGCTTTAGAAAACAGAACTTCAAATGATACTCGAATCTCATATGTAACTACAGGAGTATTACTTCAGAAATTAGGTATGCTATAACTCATAGTAATAAGATAAAATATGTTACATACACCAATAACCTTTTTAACCCATTGAGCCCCGAACGGCCCGATCGGTCCACGACACAATAGATTTTCTATTGTGTCTGTGATTCCGGGGCCTAAGTTATTAACAATGTCTTTGTTTTAGTTAATGCAAAGAATATGAATGAGTATACACACATAATATTGGATGAGGTTCATGAGAGAGGTCAGGAAATGGACTTCCTACTGTTGGTTGTTAAGAAGTTTCTTTATACAGTCTCGCCACGGGTCAAAGTCATTCTAATGTCTGCTACATTTAATGTACAAACATTTGGTGATTACTTTTCCCTACCATGTCCTACCACCAAGCAGCCCATGTCAATGTGCGTGAGAGTGCAGTCAGGAAAATCGAGATACACTACGAAAATATTTTATTTAAATCAATTGAATAAGTTTGGATCTGTGAGTATTTTCTATGGAAAATAATATGTATGTTCAATATAAAGCAAATTTTTTTTTAAATTATTATTTATAATTCCCGTAGATTCCACAACAGCAAGGCTCACCGGAAATTGCTCCAGATATGAACCATCTTGTTGTCAAACTTGTAAATGCCTTTGAAAATATAGATAAGAAAGAAGAGTTTGAAAAAGATGATATTTCTGAAGAAGACTTGCCATCTATACTGATATTCTTGCCTGGTATTAATGAAATTGAAGAACTATACTCCTGTTTAACTGATCGACAAATAAGGTATTTAATTATGTCAAAATGTTGCACTAATATGCATATTTAATGAACAGACTTTTAATTTTTTCCTAACACGAATAGTTCCTAACATTTTTACTTGTATCTAAAATATGTCCTTTGTAGCATGATTTGACAATAAAGTTATAACATATTAAAAAAATGTCTCTAGGAAAACCCAGCCTATGCGTATAAGAGGCAGAGTTTTCTAATGATCAATACTACTTTACTCTCACCAAAAACGTTATAATTTTAAAGAATGTTCGCGTTCGAACAATTTTTGACGTACTTTTCATATGCATTTGATTGACTCGGACAGACTAGCTGTTTACAGATGATAATGTTTATATTATAGGATGAAGCTATGTGGTGCCGATTGCGCACAACACGAGTGGTGGGTATTGCCTTTACACTCGACCATAACAGCTGATGAACAAGTGCGCGTGTTTCAAAGAGCCCCTCCCGGTCATAGGAAGATTATACTCGCAACGAATATCGCGGAGAGTTCCATTACAGTTCCTGATATTAAATATGGTAAGTGAATATTGAACCAAGGAACAATCATTGTATTCTGTATTTTCATTGATTGCACATAATATGGAGACGGAAATATTTTTTCATTAATTAGAAAATTATTCCCTTTGTTTCACAGTTCTACTATTTTATTTAATAAACAGATATGTTTCTTCCTTAACAAATGCGCAAAGAGCATTGTTTTGTATTTTCAGCTTTTGGTAGTGTTTGGTTTTAAGTATATCATAATAAGACAATGTGACTTTTATAAACGTGAACGTATTCCCATAACAGTGATAGACTTCTGCCTGATGAAAGTGTTGGTAGCGGACACAAACACGAACTTCACGTCGCTGCAAATGATATGGGCGTCGAAGGCGAACTGCGAGCAGCGGGCCGGCCGTGCGGGCAGAGTGCGGGATGG
>CAJQZM010045543.1:0-10419 GCA_907164665.1 Colias nastes
ATTCCTACATTACTTATATTTTAAGAAACTAGCTGTGTGCTGGATCTCGTGTAACACATACTTTTTACACTCCTTAATATTAATGATGATCTGCTTTTATCTTAACTGCCAAAATGATAGTTTTATTAGTCTCCATTTGGGAATTTTAGATCTTAGACTTAATACTTACACAAACATACATTGTACAAGGAAAATAACCGTGTGATTACATATTTAGTTACTTTTTACACCATTATCTGAAATTAGACAGGTACTGAATATTATGGAAAAGTTCTTTGAATTCTTTCAATAATCTATCTTCTATCTATTATTGTTTAACTTTTTCTGAACAAAGTTAATGCTTAATATATTACCAGTTTTATTTCTTTGTCGTGACAAATTAATCAATTTTATGATTCAGGGTTGTCTATTTGAATAAAAAAAAGAAAAAAGATAATTATAGATTTTTTTTGCATTCAAAATAAAAGTTAGGACAACAAATTAGAAAGCATTCATTAAAATGGTTATCAAGCTCATTTAAATTAAGTATAAACTCAGTAAATTATATTCATATGAAAGTGCTAATTAAACATTCAGACTGTTAATTTGCTTCATGTTAGGTAGTTGTGTTGCAATGCACTAGATTCAACAACATTGTACTTATATAATACTGATTCCAAAAATTTAACACACAATTCTAATGTATGTGAAAAAGATCATGTAACTACTCTTAAAAACATTATTATTACATATATTTAAAAAGATCATTCACACATTCAGTAGTAAAATTTAAGTGACCTTCTTTATAATAAATGCACTCAAATACAAAACTAGACTTTATAAATTCAACTCTAAATTGCATAATAATATTCATTAAATCACTACAATATGTTCTTGTTTTCTAGGCATTGTTATTTCAAATTATTGTCCTATGTTCATTTTTATTCACAGGCTGTGTTTACAAAATACTAATATTGCATATGTATGTAAGTACCTTTTATTGATGCGAAAATTCTTATTTTTGCTGCAGGTTCGAGAGCAGAAACGAATAGAAGCTGCTGGAGGCTACATTGCATTTAATGGAGTATGGAGGGTAGCTGGAATATTGGCAACGTCTCGTGCTATGGGCGACTACCCTCTAAAAGATAAAAACTTTGTTATAGCTGATCCAGATATTTTAACATTCAATTTAGAAGACCATAAGCCTATGTTCTTAGTTCTTGCCTCTGATGGTTTATGGGATACATTTACAAACGAAGAAGCTGTCAAATTTATAAAGGAGAGGTTGGATGAACCTGATTTTGGTGCCAAAAGCCTTACATTGCAAGCATATTACAGAGGATCAGTTGACAACATCACAGTATTAGTCATTAACTTTCTACTTGAACAGTTTTCAACTGCAAACTTAGTACATTAATTAATTTGCAGTGTGAATGAAGTGTTTTTATAAGATATCTAGTGATTGATTGAACTTATTCTCTCACATGATATTATAGAAGAATTGTAAGATGTTGTAGATTCCTATTTACACGTCAATATCTTGATTTATACAATTCAAAATCGAATCTTATTAATAACATAGGTTAATGAATAACTGCAGAGCAGATTTTCTGGTAATAATCAGATTTTTGAAAGTTTTACGAGTCTAAATTATTCATAATAGTTGTCCATGTAGAACCAGAAATACTAATAAAAACATATTTTTAATCATCTCAATAGATGGCGCGCGGTGTGTCCCTTAGACACATAAAACTGAAAGAATAGAATAAATTCGATTGCTCTGGCGGGTCACGAGTGGCTGAGTTGGTCAGGCATCCGCCCCGGAATGGCGCGAAAGGATGCGGGTTCGAGTCCCGCCTCGTGATCGAATTTTTTCTATTCTTTATAAATTTATATTTTTAAAGTTATATCATTATAAATGTGTAATTATTACCCAATTTAAAATATGAATGGTTGTGATTGTGAAAATATTACTGTTGTGGGTGATTTTAAAAGAATATTAATATTATATTAAATAATGGTTTCCTTTATAGTTTTGTCACTGTGACATAGTTTTGTTATTATATGTAGTAGTAAAGTACAATAAGTAGCACTATTTTGCCATGAAAATAGATTATGTTTAAAAAATTACCTGTTAAGATGGCTTTTTATGGCATCAGTGTTGCATTTTCTATGTAAACTTAACATGCTGGTTGCTGATCCCACATTGGTTCATTTAGGTGAAATGAGATATTAGTGTCTTTGTTCCTTAATGAATTTGTATGATCTTATCATATTGGTGTTTTACTATGGTGAGTTAGTCTTGAAGCCTTGAAGCAACTCCCATTTAATATGCAATATGATCCTAATTTCTCAATAATCATATCATTTATATATTAGATACTCTCAAACGTTACAATTTTGGGCGATAAATAAGTTTAGGATAATTTGGGTTTGGGAAAATTGCAATAGTTATCATTAGCGTCATTAGAGTCACTAGCTAAATTAAATTGAAATACTTTTATTATATTATGTATTGTTTTGGTGCTAGTCATTATTTCATTCTTCATTATAAACCAGTGCAATAAACATACCTATAATTTGTTGTGATATGAAGTACTAAAATGTTACCTATGTAACTACTAAGAATATTTTTGTATTTCTTCTACAAGTATTGTCAAGCATTATATAAAATTATGAGTAGACATCTATTTGGAAATAAGATTACTTCTGGCCTACTAAGTACATACAGAAAAAGGTAACCTGTTACATTTTATGCATATGGGTCCAAGAATAAAATTGTCAAAATGAATTGAAATTAAATTATGAAATGGATGGAGAGTTAAACTGTGGATTGTAAATTCAACTTGCTGGTCAAGTTTAGCGCCATTATAGTTATGTTGTGATAATGTTTTGTACTAACGTGATACTAATTTTTAATTAACAAGATTTATTTCCTACATAGACTGCTTGTATATTTGTTTTCATGTTTGGGATAGGTTTTCAATAGTATTCGTGTTTTCGATTGCTAGCAGTCAATATTAACATGTTCCAATATCCATATCGATTCTGGTTTCCATTTTTATAAAAGTAGGTTCTCCATAATATCCTCACAGCATGTATATAAAATGTTTTTAAATTTGTTGTAAACTAATGATGTGTACAATAAATAACTCTTAAATAAAATTGGTGTTTCATCTTATCCTATCCATATTACCAAGATATTACATTTAAAATGTTTTTATTATCATTAGATTTGAAAATCCTTTGTATCTCAAGATGCATTTAGGCCCTGCGCAGACGACAGACTATCCGTGACGCACTTTTTAGTCTGTGAAAATAGAACCTATGCAATTATATGCAGTAACGCACACGACGCGCAAAAAGTCCGGCGCACAAAAAATCCGAGTAATTCGGGCAGACCGCACCGCGCCGCGGCGCGCCGCTCCGCACAAAATGTGTGTGAAAAAAATTGAACGTTTGCTTCAACGCGCGCTAACGCAGACGGCGCACACTTGTCGGCAATCTGCATTTGCTAGGGGTGGACGTAACGCACGCGATCTATTATCATGGCGCCAGAGATCTATTATCTGGACCAATGCACCTCCTCATTGTTGTTTCTGAATGAGTCAAAGCAGGTCTCAAAATAAATAGCAACTCATCAAATGTAGTACCTAACAGACATTTTATAAAATTTGAAAAAATTGCCGGATGTTGTTTCAGAATTGAATGTTTAGTATGGAACTGTCTCTTCAGTAATCTTTCCGAAAGTATAGGATGTACCCAAAATTCTCTATTTCTTCTTCTTTTTCTGTACTTCATGTACAAAATAATACTTCGCGATCTCTGCACGATTTCCATAGCGTCTACGTCCCTACAGCTCTGCCTACAAAATGATCGAAGATGTGCGTCGTGTGCGTTGAGTCTGTGAAAAATCCGCGACAGACTTTTTGCGCGCCATGCAGACTTTTTGTGCGCCGCAGACTCGATCGCACAAAAAGTGTGCCGTCTGCGCAGGGCCTTAATGTTCTAATTAATGAAAAATTTCACATATTTGAGTAATGTGGATAAAACTGAACATTTGGGTGACTGTATAAAGTCTGATGCATAAATCAAAGTTCTCATTTTTATTTTCGAAATAAGTATATGCAATAAGCTATCGAAAAAACACAAAGGGGTTGAAATAAAACAACAATAATATAGTTATTATAAATGTATTAAAACAGCAGAAATACGATTATGATAGTAAATGATCCAAGTTTTGATCAATGCTTTGTGCATACAAGTTCCTACCTAAATGCTTCATTCATTTTTAAATAGGACGATAATAATTATTATATAAAGGTTATATATGTTTTACCTTAAAATACTTTATGGCATAAAAACAAGGAAAAAAAATAACACTAAACCATTAAACACAAACTAGAACCCACCTAAGGGAGACACATTGAAGAGCGAAGGTAAACAAATAATAATTTTTTAAGTGACTAAAGTTTGATTCAGAGGGCATTTTTATTTAGTTTACTAATAATTGATTTTAACACACCGTCTTTCAGTTCAGTCAAAATAAATGAATAAATACGTCTTCATACAATAAAGTATTACAATTTACAACTAAGCTTATTTAAATCTGAAACGAAACATAAACATAACAAAACATAACTGGAATGAAATTGTTATAATATGACGTATTCTATGTGTTAATATTAAAAACAATTACTGAAATAAATTAGGTTAAAATGATTTTAAAGCGTAATACTTAGCACAAAGTAATACCTATTAACAAAAATAAAGAAGCAGTTGAATTTTATACATAAAAATTCGACAATTTGATCTATACTTAAAAATTGAAGATACTAGCTACTTTAGGTATCTCACATTTTATGATAATACCATCTATGTGTAATTAGCATGTTTCATAAACATAAAAAAGGAAATTATGACAAGCGATGTATAATAATATTAATAATTTTTGTATTCATCCTTCGATCGAACTTAATGGCTGAGATTCGATAGCGAATTTTATACAATTTTTGTTTTTTACAAATAGAAAACTTTTTCCAACAATATAAAAAAATCGCTATTTCATTGAATCTTAAAAAAAATGAAAGTACCTAAAAGGTTTAGGTACTACTAAAGCCCACGTGTGTTGTTGCAAGTGAGTACATACTTATAAAATTGAGATATACCTAACATATGCGCATTAAATATATCATTACACACTACTACGTAGCTTGTGCTTCATATTAAATGTATCTATATTGAGAAGAATTTAGCACAAAAATCAAAAGGAGAGAAAATTTACAATGTTTTTGTAAATAATGAAAGATTCCGTTTTAGAGTATAAAATTATAGTCGACTAATTTTCAAATAATATTAATGTTTTATGCAGCAACTGCGACACTGAATTGAGCGTTGACGTTCAGGGAGCGCCTGTGACGTAGAAATTGTGTCCATACTCGCAGTATGCGTTATACATTATGTATCTATATTTACATACAATAAGATATCACTACATAGTATAAAACAAAGTCGCTTTCTCTGTCCCTATGTCCCTTTGTATGCTTAAATCTTTAAAACTACGTAACGAATTTTAATGCGGTTTTTTTTAATAGATAGAGTGATTCAAGAGAAAGGTTTTAGTATATAATTTATTAGGTTTTAGACAAAGCGGGCGAAGCCGCGGGCGGTAAGCTAGTGAGTAATAAAAAAAGATTTAACCAATGCTTTACTTTATTTATTCAATCAATATTTATCGCATTTATTAATTTATTGAGAATTTGGGAAGAATTATAAAGTTTATATTGTTGTGTTTATAGTTGTATACAAAATTAAAATTGAGTTAACTCATTGTTTGAGATTAAAGCAACATAATAACACACAACATAATAAACAAATAAAGAAATATACTTTGTACTAGCAACTAAATTCTCAAACAATTAAATTGTTTTTGTACAAATAAAATCAGTAATAAATATTTTATTTTTGTTTTCTTTATTAGTTTGTTGTTGATTTTACTAATAAAAAGTTTTCATGATACCTTTAAAGTGTGAGCAACAATTACTTTCAAAGTTATTAATATGCTAGACTACAATATGTTTAATTATAAATATTTTTTTAATGTGTTTTACTTTATCTACGTATAAATGTTGAGAGATTCTTTACTACTTAGTACTTACTTCGATTAAGTACATAGTATATAACTAGGTTATAAAATTGCAATATTGCTATTAATATAGTAAAGAGTATCAAATGGAATTCGAGTGCAAAGTGTTGTTAGATAATTAATTGGTGTTGGTTAAATTTTTAGTTGAAATAATATGTTTTATTCATCTATTCGGCAGTACTGTGGACGTTTTCTGTAGTTAAGGAATTTAATTGACTATAATTGTCTTTGTTATAAAAGTTAGCAAGAATTTGTTTATGGTATTATAAGCATGGGTAATTTAAGAAAGAGTACATTTAAAATTAAAAAATACCGTTACGCTAATATTATTTGTCATGCAGTGCTTTTGTTTTAATTTAAGAATATAATGAAAGATACAATAATTAAACTTTATCACATTTTACTGTGGATCTACGTACAGTTAAGGAAATTAGAGTAAAGTATTATTACTTTTATATTATATGGCATTATGAATTTCAAAGAGATTATTTAAGTGAGTTTGTATTATCCCATATTAAATATCATTATAATTATTTGTATATTTGTGCGTAGGTTTGAGAAATAGGCTAAACAAATTAAGAGATTTTGAAAAGATTCATATAGGAAATCGATTTTTCAATAGGCCTTAGTATCTTTGCTAAGGCATTAAAATTGATCTTTGGTAATTATATTTATTAAGGTATAATTTCATAATTAAATACCTTTCTACAATGTCACTACATTTTTTTAAGTTATTAAAGATCGTTTTAGTAATGGCTAATTAGAAAAACCTCATTTAAACATTTTCGATTTCGACCAGACTTTGTTTTTGGTAAGAATACTTATTCTTACCAAAAAAAAGTCTGGTAAAATTTGAATGTTGTACATTTTTATGGAAAAACTCGTTATCTTTTTTGACTACATTTCATGATCATATTTTAGATGACTGTCCCATAGTATAACATACCATACATCAATATATTTTATTGAACAAGCCATTAATTTCTCAACAAGCGTGCACAAGACGTCATTCGACAAATTTTATACAAACTATATATAGAAATGTTGCATCATGACTGAAGAATAATATCAAAACGTCATCAGCACGTGATTTAAGCTTGGATTTAAGATTTTAAATATGACTAATGACACTTTAATGTTTAATTATGAGGTTTTCAAGCCAACTGTAAGTTTAAATCGAGATTATTTGTCGATATTTCTTATATAAATCGAGATTCGTAAGTTCGTAGCACTTATTGTTGACACGTATGACATTTTGTGCGACAAAATATCTTAACTAACAATCTACATAGATAAGAATTTTGTAATTCTTTTGTTTAATTATTTACGCTTCTTATGATATTTTATAACATTTCTACGCGAGAAGTAATGAGTGATCATTTTTTCAAACTCATTTTCCAACTGCAAGTTTTTACAATATCGCACACGACATTATATCGCTGACCCCTCTATCCTAGTTAGTACATTCAGGCGATACAATCCTTCAACCCGTTATTTCTTCGTTTGTTCAAGCGTTACTACAGTCCATTTCCACACCTGTGACGGTGGTACTGAGGTTCCCATTGACCAGTATATCTTGTAGCGGTTGTCCAAGGAAGGTGGAGAGAGAATCGCTTAATTTGTAGTAGTTAGCTTCGAGTGCTTCTTGATAGGATACCTGGTCTGAGCTGATGAGTTTTGCGTTCAGTTGTAACGCCGCGTGGCATACTGTTAGGAACTCTCTGTGGACAAATGGTTTTTAATGAATTTAAATAATAGAGGGAATTAGATTTTTCACGTAGTTTTTTGTTTTTATTAATGACTTTTGCTGAGAGTATGAAAAATTGAGATATACCAACTTAAAAATTTCTTAAAAACAGAAAACATATACGTACAATAAACTAATTTCTTCACAAAAACCTTAGGTGCATTATTTCTTCATAGACACTCATGTTCATTCCTTTATTCCCTATTAACAATAATATCGCCACGCAATAATCGACACTACGGCACTCACCTGAAGGTCGCCTTCAGCTTGTCGACCAGCTCGTCCGGGTACATGTGTGCGAGCGCTGCGTCTAAGAACGCATTTGCGTACGCGATCGGCCCCGCGTTCACTTGCACGCACACGCTGCCTTGCAGTCTGTGAAATTATAAGAATATGGGAATTTCATGTTTGAAAATTTATATTTTCAACGTAAATAGTAATTCTAACACTACTACTTAAAATAAACTAGTTTATAAGAGGTCTTTTCCCATGTTATTTACTATTTTTCATTCATGTATACGTATCTTTTGCACTATTTACGTAAAATCAAAGAGTATTTGTAAATGTAAGAGAAATTAGAAGATAAAATTAACCAGAGAACCTATTTCAGACCACACAAGCAACACCAAATATATCATTATTCTATCCAACCCACAATCTCACCTGAGCTGCAGCCTCTTAACATCAGGTGTTTTAGCGTGCACAATCTCGCTGAGCTCAGCCACCTGCCCCTCCATCTCCGCGACGGCCACCTCTATAGGACTGCGCTCTTCCACGCGGCACTCGGTGACCGGTATGCGACGCTTCACGTACGGGAACCAGTTTTCCGCTGGAATTTAGGAGAAATTTCATGATTTTTTGGTTTTGTAGAAATGTGTTCTTTTATCCTAATTACATAATAAATTAATAATCACGTTTACCCATGAGGATTTTCATTTCTTGACTGCTAGCTCATTGTTGATATTCATGTATGCCAGTTCTGTCACAAATAATCTTTGATGTTTGAGTCGATCAAAAGTATAAAAAAAAAATATTTTTTTTTTTTGCTCTACGAAGATCAGATTGTGTTAATGACTTCATTTGTGAATATTTATTCAGTTTGAAACGAAAACAAAAAAATAGTAATCAATTATACATGACATTAAATACTTAAATGGATGTTTCTAAAGTTTAAATTATAATAATATGAATATTTTTTTGGAATAACGAATTTTTTTCTAAAACTCGATACTTTATTATGAATGTGTAAAAGCTTATACCAATAATATATACTATTATAGTTAACATTGTAGGAATAAGTACTAATCTACATGTGTTTAATTCTGGTTTCACGATACTATATTGAAATAATAATTATCAAGTCGTCCGACTAATTAAAATAATTATTACCAAATGAGCTATTTATTAATGCTATTTATTTTTATTTTATGTCTGTTATTTTATTGTTATTATTATTGGTAATTTGCAAATTTAATGAATTGTTCGGTACCTACAGTATTTATTAAAAGATAGATAAATTAAGACATATGCCATGTTTAGTTTGTGTTTGTATGTATACTTTTTGCATGCTTTATAGAGCAAACGGTTTGATGATTTTAGATGAAAAGGTCACATTAATTAATGAATATAACACTGGTTCAAACTACAAGAACATCGTATAGTTTATCAATAAAATTGACATAATTTTTTCGTATACCTATTTTTTATCTTTTTAGGGTTCCGAACCACAAAAGGAAAAAACGGAACCCTTATAGGATCACTTTGTTGTCCGTCTGTCTGTCAAGAGCTTTTTTTCTCAGGAATATGAAGCAACGTCTTATAGCACAAATAATGGATTAATTGCGAAAAGCGTAAGGTTAGTCACAACTCACAACACATAATAAAAAACGTTTTTACGGAACCCTCGGTGCACGAGTTCGACTTGCACTTAGCCAGATTTTTATATTTTTTATACCTATAAATATAGTTTCTTATCCTTAAAATGTTGAAAGTTTTGTTTGTTGGATGACAACAGTCAGCAATAAATTGGATGTATTCGGCCTCACAATTCAATCACACTACGTGCTGTATAGGCAAAATAAAGACCATAGTACTTTTACATATTGTAACAAATGTATACATCTATACTAATATTATAAAGCTGAAGAGTGGTCCGATTTGAAAAATTCTTTCGGTGTTAGATAGCCCATTTATCGAGGAAGGCTATAGGCTATATATAATCTCGCTAAGACCAACAGGAGCGGAGCAATGCGGGTGGAACCGCGGGGCGCAGCTAGTAAACGATAATTCAAAAAATGTCAGATAGGCTATCAGCCAGTTTATCAGCAGCTTTCATACCGGTGAGGTGCGTCGGTAACTTCCCCGGTGCGAGCTTGACCCATTTCGTGCCGAAGCAGTGCTCGGCTCCCACTTTAAAGAAACTTCACGTGTTATCGTGCACTAAGAGCCTTTTCACACGACACCGCGGCGGCAGCGTTTTTGGCCGGAGCGGCATAAAGACTCGCCGTCCCGCGTGAACGGCGTCTCGAACACGAAGCGGCGCACGTTG
>CAJQZM010045545.1:0-12012 GCA_907164665.1 Colias nastes
ATTCCTACATTACTTATATTTTAAGAAACTAGCTGTGTGCTGGATCTAGTGTAATTCATACCTATTACTCTCCTCAATATTAATGATGATCTGCTTTTATCTTAATTGCCAAACTGATAGTTTTATTAGTCTCCATTTGAAAATTTTAGATTCTTAGACTTAATACTTACACAAACATACATTGTACAAGGAAAATAACCGTGTGATTACATATTTAGTTACTTTTTACACCATTATCTGAAATTACATAGGTACTGAATATTATGGAAAAGTTGAAAGACCATAATATTTTATCATGTTATCTCTTTCAAAAATCTATCTTCTATCTATTATTGTTTAACTATTTCTGAACAAATGTAATGCTTAGTAATTCATCATAATTGTTGATTCATAAATAAAGCAAGAATTACATGTTTAATAGATTTCATTGAACTGTTTTAATTGCAAATTTGCTTTTAAAGTTACATATATTACCAATTTTATGGCTTTGTCATGACAAATTAAACATTTTTATGATTCAGGGATGTCAAATTGAATAAAAAAAAGAAAAAACATGAATCATTTTCTTCTATTTCTTTCATTAGATTTTTTTTTGCATTTAAAATAAAAGTTAGGACATCAAAATAGAAAGCACTCATTAAAATGGTTATCAAGCTCATTTTAATTAAGTATAAACTCAGTAAATTATATTCATATAAAACTGCTAATTAAACATTCAGACTGTTAATTTGCTTCATGTTAGTTTGTTGTGTTGAAATGAACTAGATTCAGCAAGAACATTGAATACTGCATTCCAAAAATTTAACACACAATTCTAATGTATATGAAAAAGACCATGTAACTTCTCTTAAAAACATTATTATTACATATATTAAAAAGATCATTCACACATTCAGTAATAAAATTGACCTTTATAATAAATGTGCTCAAATACAAAACTAGACTTCATAAATTCCACTTTAATTGCATAATAATATGAATCATTAAATCACTACAATATGTTCTTGTTTTCTAGGCATTGTTATTTCAAATTATTCACAGGCTGTGTTTACAAAATACTAATATTGCATACTAAGTAACTTAAATTGATGCTATAAATCTTATTTTTGCTGCAGGTTCGAGAGCAGAAACGAATAGAAGCTGCTGGAGGTTACATTGCATTTAATGGAGTATGGAGGGTAGCTGGAATATTAGCAACGTCTCGCGCTATGGGCGACTACCCTCTAAAAGATAAAAACTTTGTTATAGCTGATCCAGATATTTTAACATTCAATTTAGAAGACCATAAGCCTATGTTCTTAGTTCTTGCCTCTGATGGTTTATGGGATACATTTACAAACGAAGAAGCTGTGAAATTTATAAAGGAGAGGTTGGATGAACCTGATTTTGGTGCCAAAAGCCTTACATTGCAAGCATATTACAGAGGATCAGTTGACAACATCACAGTATTAGTAATTAACTTTCTACTTGAACAGTTTTCAACTGCAAACTTAGTACATTAAGTAATTTGCAGTGTGAATGAAGTGTTTTTATAAGATATCTAGTGATTGATTGAACTTATTCTCTCACATGATATTATAGAAGAATGGTATGATGTTGTAGATTCCTATTTACACGTCAATATCTTGATTTATACAATTCAAAAACGAATATTATTAATAACATAACTGCAGAGCAGATTTTCTGGTAATAATAATTAATCAGATTTTTGAAAGTTTTACGAGTCTTAATTATTCATAATAGTTGTCCATGTAGAACCAGAAATAATAATAAAAACATATTTTTAAAGTTATATAATTATAAATGTGTAATTATTACCCAATTTAAAAATATGGATGGTTGTGATTGTGAAAATATTACTGTTGTGGGTGATTTTAAAAGAATATTAATGTTATTATATTAAATGATGGTTTCCTTTATAGTTTGTCACTGTGACATAGTTTTGTTATTATATGTAGTAGTAAAGTACAATAAGTAGGTCTATTTTGCCATGAAAAAAGATTATGTTTAAAAAATTACCTGTTCAGAAGGCTTTTTATGGCATCAGTGTTGCATTTTCTATGTAAACTTAACATGCTGGTTGCTGATCCCACATTGATTCATTTAGGTGAAATGAGATATTTGTGTCTTTGTTCCTTAATCAATTTGTGTGATCTTATTACGTATTGGTGTTTTACCATGGTGAGTTAGTCAATATGATCCTAATTTCCCAATAATCATATCATTTATATATTAGATACTCTCAAACGTTACAATTTTGGGCGATAAATAAGTTTAGGATAATTTGGGTGGTTGGGAAAATTGCAATTGTTATCATTACCGTCATTAGAGTCACTATCTAAATTAAATTGATATACTTTTATTATATTATGTATTGTTTTGGTGCTAGTCATTATTTCATTCTTCATTATAAACCAGTGCAATAAACATACCTATAATTTGTTGTGATATGAAGTACTAAAATGTTATGTAACTACTAAGAATATTTTTGTATTTCTTCTACAAGTATTGTCAAGCATTATATAAAATTATGAGTAGACATCTATTTGGAAATAAGATTACTTCTGGCATACTAAGTACATACAGAAAAAGGTAACCTGTTACATTTTATGCATATGGGTCCAAGAATAAAATTGTCAAAATGAATTGAAATTAAATTATGAAATGGATGGAGAGTAAAACTGTGGATTGTAAATTCAACTTGCTGGTCAAGTTTAGCGCCATTATAGTTATGTTGTGATAATGTTTTGTACTAACGTGATACTAATTTTTAATTAACAAGTTTTATTTCCTACACATAGACTGCTTGTATATTTGTTTTCATGTTTGGGATAGGTTTTCAATAGTATTCGTGTTTTCGATTGCTAGCAGTCAATATTAACATGTTCCAATATCCATATCGATTCTGGTTTCCATTTTTATAAAAGTAGGTTCTCCAATGGGTTCTCCATACCTCACAGCATGTATATAAAATGTTTTTAAATTTGTTGCAAACTAATGATGTGTACAATAAATAACTCTTAAATAAAATTGGTGTTTCATCTTATCCTATCCATATTACCAAGATATTACATTTAAAATTTTTTTATTATCATTAGATTTGTTAAAAAAAATCCTTTGTATCTCAAGATGCATTTAATGTTCTAATTCATGAAAAATTTCATTTGAGTAATGTGGATAAAACTGAACATTTGGTTGACTGTATAAAGTCTGATGTATAAATCAAAGTTCTCATTTTTTTACCCATGCAATTAGCTATCGAAAAAGCACAAAGGGGTTGAAATAAAACAACAATAATATAGTTATTATAAATGTATTAAAACAGCAGAAATACGATTATGATAGTAAATGATCCAAGTTTTGATCAATGCTTTGTGCATACAAGTTCCTACCTAAATGCTTCATTAATTTTTAAATAGGACGATAATAATTATTATATTATAAAGGTTATATATGTTTTACCTTAAAATACTTTATGGCATAAAAACAAGGAAAAAAATAACACTATACCATTAAACACAAACTAGAACCCACATATAGGAGAAAAATTGAAGAGCAAAGGTAAACAAATAATAATTTTTCAGATGACTAAAGTTTGATACAGAGGGCATTTTTATTTAGTACTAACAATTGATTTTCAAAATACACCGTCTTTCAGTTCAGTCAAAAGTAAATATTTCATACAATAAAGTAGTACAATTTACAACTAAGCTTATTTTAATCTGAAACGAAACATAAACATAACAAAACATAACTGGAATGAATTTGTTATAATATGACGTATTCTATGTGTTAATATTAAAAACAATTACTGAAATAAATTAGGTTAAAATGATTTTAAAGCGTAATACTTAGCACAAAGTAATACCTATTAACAAAAATAAAGAAGCAGTTGAATTTTATACATAAAAATTCGACAATTTGATCTATAGGTACTTAAAAATTGAAGATACCTTACACATTTTATGATATTATTATCATCTATGTGTACCTAATTAGCATGTTTCATAAACATAAAAAAGGAAATTATGACAAGCGATGTATAATAATATTACTTAATAAGTAATTTTTGTATTCATCCTTCGATCGAACTTAATGGCTGAGATTCGATAGCGAATTTTATACAATTTTTGTTTTTTACAAATAGAAAACTTTTTCCAACAAAATAAAAAATATCGCTATTTAATTGAATCTTTAAAAAAAATAAAAGTACCTAAAAGGTTTACTACTAAAGCCCACGTGTGTTGTTGCAAGTGAGTACATAGTTATAAAATTGAGATATACCTAACATATGCGCATTAAATATATCATTACACACGTCTACTACGTAGCTTGTGCTTCTTATTAAATGTATTTATATTGAGAAGAATTTAGGAGATCAAAAGGAGAGAAAATTTACAATGTTTTTTTAAATAATAAAAGATTCCGGTTTAGAGTATAAAATTATAGTCGACTAATTTTCAAATAATATTAATGTTTTATGCAGCAACTGCGACACTGAATTGAGCTTTGACGTTCAGGGAGCGCCTGTGACGTAGAATTTGTGTCCATACTAGCTGTATGTCTTACAAAATATTATGTATATTTACATGTATAAGATGTAATGAAAAGGAAAAACAGATTTAACCAATGATTAAATTAATTTATTTAGTCAATCATTATTCTTCGCAATTTATTGATTTATTGAATAGTTGCAAGGAATTATAAGTTTATATTTTTGTGTTTAAAGTTGTATACAAAATAAAAATCGAGTTGCAACACATTGTTTGAGATTAAAGAAACATTGAAATATACTTTGTACTAGCACCTAAATTCTCAGACAATTAAATTGTTATCGTACAAATAAAATCAGTTATAAATATTTTATTTTTATTTTCTTTTTTGGATTGTTGTTGATTTTACTAATAAAAAGTTTTCATGATACCTTTAAAGTGTGAGCAACAATTACTTTCAAAGTTATTAATATGCTAGACTACAATATGTTTAATTATAAATATTTTTTTAATATGTTTTACTTTATCTACGTATAAATGTTGAGAGATTCTTTACTACTTAGTACTTACTTCGATTAAGTACATAGTATATAACTAGGTTATAAAATTGCAATATTGCTATTAATATAGTAAAGAGTATCAAATGGAATTCGAGTGCAAAGTGTTGTTAGATAATTAATTGGTGTTGGTTAAATTTTTAGTTGAAATAATATGTTTTATTCATCTATTCGGCAGTACTGTGGACGTTTTCTGTAGTTCAATTAACGAATTTAATTGACTATAATTGTCTTTGTTATAAAAGTTAGCAAGAATTTGTTTATGGTATTATAAGCATGGGTAATTTAAGAAAGAGTACATTTAAAATTAAAAAATACCGTTACGCTAATATTATTTGTCATGCAGTGCTTTTGTTTTAATTTAAGAATATAATGAAAGATACAATAATTAAACTTTATCACATTTTACTGTGGATCTACGTACAGTTAAGGAAATTAGAGTAAAGTATTATTACTTTTATATTATATGGCATTATGAATTTCAAAGAGATTATTTAAGTGAGTTTGTATTATCCCATATTAAATATCATTATAATTATTTGTATATTTGTGCGTAGGTTTGAGAAATGGGATAAACAAATTAAGAGATTTTGAAAAGATTCATATAGGGAATCGATTTTTCAATAGGCCTTAGTATCATTGCTAAGGCATTAAAATTGATCTTTGGTAATTATATTTATTAAGGTATAATTTTATAATTAAATACCTTTCTACAATGTCACTACATTTTTTTAAAAGTTATTAAAGATCGTTTTAGTAATGGCTAATTAGAAAAACCTCATTTAAACATTTTCGATTTCGACCAAGTATTCTTACCAAAAAAAAAGTCTGGTAAAATTTGAATATATGTAGTAGAGATAAACTACGATAACATGGCGCGCCCCTCCAAATTACTGTTTCAATGTGTGTAGTGACATCCTTACGAAGGAGTTTGTATGTAGTTGTACGTATTCGTCTTTACTCGTACAGTACTCGTAATATCTCACTTATTACCAGATTTGTTGGTCAACTAATCATAAGTTGCCGAGCGCCCAAGACAACGCACGTGTCGTTTTCATAGAATACGTCAGTGCAGCGCCATTACTAATAATAATGAGCGATTAGAGCGTGACTAGTCGAGCAACAAATCCGTGGATTTGTTTTTGTTTGACGGCCGTCTCATTACGCACACATGCGTTGTGAATCTTGGTGGTGCATTGTAAATACTTTCACAAATACTTTCAAACGTTTTGAATTTTGGAGGGGCGCGCCATGTTATCGTAGTTTATCTCTACATTCTTATGGAAAAACTCGTTATCTTTTTTAACTACATTTCATTATAATATTTTACTGACGACTGTCGTATAGTATAACATACCATACATCAATATATTTTATTGAACACTAGCTTACCGCCCGCGGCTTCGCCCGCTTTGTCTAAAACCTAATAAATTATATACTAAAACCTTCCTCTTGAATCACTCCTATCTATTAAAAAAAACCGCATCAAAATCCGTTGCGTAGTTTTAAAGATTTTAGCATACAAAGGGACATAGGGACAGAGAAAGCGACTTTGTTTTATACTATGTAGTGAAGCCATTTATTTTAACAAGCGTGCACGAGTGATAGTGCTATGAGTCTATGTCATTCGACAAATTTATACAAACTATATATAGAGATGTTGCATCATGACTGAAGAATAAAAACGTCATCAGCACGTGATTTAAGATTTAAAATATGACTAATGACACTTTAATGTTTAATAATTATGAGGTTTTCAAGCCAACTGTAAGTTTAAATCGAGATTATTTGTCGATATTTCTTTTATAAATCGAGATTCGTAAGTATTCGTAGGACTTATTATGAGGATGACATTTTGTGCGCCAAAATATCTAATCTAACAATCTACATAGATAAGAATTTTGTAATTCTTTTGTTTAATTATTTACGCTTCTTATGATATTTTATAACATTTCTACGCGAGAAGTAATGAGTGATCATTTTTTCAAACTCATTTTCCAACTGCAAGTTTTCACAATATCGCGACGACATATCGGACCCATCATTTTATCGCTGACCCCTCTATCCTAGTTAGTACATTCAGGCGATACAATCCTTCTACCAGTTATTTCTTCGTTTGTTCAAGCGTTACTACAGTCCATTTCCACACCAGTGACCGTGGTACTGAGGTTCCCATTGACCAGTATATCTTGTAGCGGTTGTCCAAGGAAGGTGGAGAGAGAATCGCTTAATTTGTAGTAGTTAGCTTCGAGTGCTTCTTGATAGGATACCTGGTCGGAGCTGATGAGTTTTGCGTTCAGTTGTAACGCCGCGTGGCATACTGTTAGGAACTCTCTGTGGACAAATGGTTTTTAATGAATTTAAATAATATAGAGAAATAAAATTTTCACGTAGTAGGTATATTGTTTTTATTAATGACTTTTGCTGAGAATATGAAATATTGAGAAGACTTAAAAAAATCTTAAAAACAGAAAACATACGTCACAATGAAATAGTTCCTTCACAAAAACCTTAGGTGCATTATTTCTTCATAGACACTCATGCTAATACTTTATTCCCTATTAACAATAATATCGCCACGCAATAATCGACACTACGGCACTCACCTGAAGATCGCCTTCAGCTTGTCGACAAGCTCGTCCGGATACATGTGTGCGAGCGCTGCGTCTAAGAACGCATTTGCGTACGCGATCGGCCCCGCGTTCACTTGCACGCACACGCTGCCTTGCAGTCTGTGAAATTATAAGAATATGGGAATTTCATGTTTGAAAATTTATATTTTCAACGTAAATAGTAATTCTAACACTACTACTTAAAATAAACTAGTTTATAAGAGGTCTTTTCCCATGTTATTTACTATTTTTCATTCATGTATACGTATCTTTTGCACTATTTACGTAAAATCAAAGAGTATTTGTAAATGTAAGAGAAATTAGAAGATAAAATTAACCAGAGAACCTATTTCAGACCACACAAGCAACACCAAATATATCATTATTCTATCCAACCCACAATCTCACCTGAGCTGTAATCTCTTAACATCAGGTGTTTTAGCGTGCACAATCTCGCTGAGCTCAGCCACCTGCCCCTCCATCTCAGCGACGGCGACCTCTATAGGACTGCGCTCTTCCACGCGGCACTCGGTGACCGGTATGCGACGCTTCACGTACGGGAACCAGTTTTCCGCTGGAATTTAGGAGAAATTTCATGATTTTTTGGTTTTGTAGAATTGTTTTTTTAATCCAAATTACATAATAAATTCGTTACGTTTGCCCATGAGGATTTTCATTTCTTGACTACTAGCTCATTGTTGATATTCATGTATGCCAGTTCTGTCACGAATAATCTTTGATGTTTGAGTCGATCACAAGTATAAAAAAAATTTTTTTTTGCTCTACGAAGATCAGATTGTATTAATGACTTCATTTGTGAATATTTATTCAGTTTGAAACGAATACAAAATAGTAATCAATTATACATGACATTAAATACTTAAATGGATGTTTCTAAAGCATTAATTATAATAATGTGAATATATTTTGGAATAACGACGTTTTTTTCTAAAACTCGATACGTTATTATGAATGTGTAAAATCTTTTACCAATAATATATACTATTATAGTTAACATTGTAGGAATAAGTACTAATCTACACGTGTTTAATTCTGGTTTCACGATACTATATTGTAAAAATTATAAAGTCGTCCGACTAATTAAAATAATTATTACCAAATGAGCTAATTATTAATGCTATTTATTTTTATTTTATGTCTGTTATTTTATTGTTATTATTCACAGAACAGTAAAAACAAATAGAAGTGCAATGTGGGCGTGGCCCACGTGTCACTAGTAAGGTAAGATCACCTAACTTGCTCTCAGTTGTGCGCAGAAAAATATTCGAGTCGGTTGTCAGCTGTCAAACCTTTTTTCCATATTTATTCATTAATTAGGACGTGTTGTTCGGTATTAGAGTGCAAAAATGATAGCAGACGAAATAATATCCGCAATGGAGGCATTTCATACCATCGGTAAGTCTTATTTTTATTTATTTTACATATATTTTATGTTATAACTTCGCTCGTCGTATTTTGTCAAAATTGTATACAAATATCTAGTCAAAATGAACCTTAATCCATAAGAAATTAGTACTATTATAGATTGAACAGCAAACAAGACTTTCTGGAATATTATTGCAATAAACAAACGAATGTCGGTTTAGTGATGCTTGTGGCGCATATCGACAGTATCGATACTTTAGAAAAGACAAACATTATAAATATTAAATTTTATTTTATTTTTCCTTAGCTTTCATTTGTCCAATTTATTTATAGATTTCTCAAAGAGGCTAATTTAAAAGAGAAATGGATAAATGCAACGTGACGAGTTAACTGGATGCCGAACAGCACTAAGCAGTCTAACAAAGGCCACCGATACATCGAAACCTACGGCAGTTCCAAGATTTAAAATAATGCATATTTTCTGTTTGTATTTTGTAAATATAGATTTATACTATTCTATTCCGTTTTTTATTTAATAATAATATGAAAAGACGAACTTAGTACATAGTAATAAGCATACTCCAAAATGTGACTCCATATAATAGAAAGAAAAAAAAAATGCACAAAAAAATATTTATTTGTGAATTATCGATAACAAGGCTGACATCCCTTAGGGCATAGCATCAGGTTAATATCAAGTTAATGTCATTAATGTAGAGTGACACAAATTTCAACCTTATCTCTATGTGTTGAGGTTCAAAGTTATATCTATCGAAAACTAACGCCCTCTGTTGTGGAATAGCTGAATGTTTTTGAATTTGAAATTTCTGAGCAAAGAGAAACAAAACAGCTAATATACCTAGGGATGTTATACTAAAATAAACCGTAACATGGTGCGTTAGGGTACATATTGAAATGCTGAATTTATAACCTAAGTCAGTTTTTACTCAAATTAAGCTGTCCAATCATAGGCATAGTTTACTTGTAGTGTACTGTATAACTATCGGTTTAAATGTGTGGGTTTGGCGACACTGGTTTTCATACTAATTATGACATTATAGCACTTCTATTTGTTTTTACTGTTCTGTGTTATTATTATTGGTAATTTGCAAATTTGATCAATTGTTCGGTACAGTATTTATTAAAAGATAGATAAATTAAGACATATGCCATGTTTAGTTTGTGTTTGTATGCTGCAGATATAGAAACTATATTTATATTACAGAAAAGAGCCATACGCTCTATATATAATTTGCGTGCTCGAGACTCACTAAGAGATCTCTTTAAGAATACTGGTATCCTTACTGTACCGTCGCAGTATATATTTAATAATATTTTATATGTACACAATAACGCTTACTTACACACAAAAGTAGGAGATAGACATTGTTATGACACAAGAAACAGAAATAAAATTGAAATGCCATTATTCCGGCTAGCTAAAGTTAAAAATTCATTTATGGGCCAAGGTATACGCTTTTACAACAGAATTCCTCATAATATTAAAGAGTTTAGTAGCTCTAAATTTAAAACTTATATAAAAAATGTACTTGTCCAGAGAGCCTATTACAGTATTAAGGAATATATGGAAGATAAAAACCCATGGAGGGTTGTCGCGTAAAAACCACAGGACAGTTCTTTGGCATATTATGATAATATATATTTAATTTGTAAACTTGTAAATCTGACATGATTAAAAAGAGCAACTATGGAGTTTCTTGCCGATTCTTCTCCGTAGATACTGCTTTCCGAATCGGTGGTAAATGTTAAAAATATATGTACTTAATGACGTTTCAAAAGTGCTTCTAGAAGAAGTCTAATTGAATAAATAAATGTTTGAGTTTGAGTTTGAGTTTATGTATACTTTTTGCATGCTTTATACAGCAAACAGTTTGATGGATTTTAGATGAAAAGGTCACATTCATTAATGAATATAAAACTGGTACTACTGGTAAAATTGACATAATTTTTTCGTATACCTATTTTTTATCTTTTTAGGGTTCCGAACCACAAAAGGAAAAACGGAACCCTTATAGGGTCACTTTGTTGTCCGCCTGTCTGTCAAGAGCTTTATTTCTCAGAAATACGAAGCAACGTCTAATAAAACAAATAATAGAATAATTGCGAAAAGCGAAAACTTAGTTATAACACAATAAAAAAACGTATGTATACGGAATCTTCGGTGCGCGAGTCTGACCTGCACGTAGTCCGTTATTTATATTTTTTACCTATAAATTTAATTTATTTTCCTTAAAATGTTGGCAGTTTTGTTTGTTGGATGACAACAGTCAGCAATAAATTGGATGTATTCGGCCTCACAATCACACTAAGTACTGTATAGGCAAAATAAAGACCATAGTACTTTTTTATATTGTAACAAATGTATACATCTATACTAATATTATAAAGCTGAAGAGTTTGTTTGAACGCGCTAATCTCAGGAACTACGGGTCTGATTTGAAAAATTCTTTCGGTGTTAGATAGCCCATCTATCGAGGAAGGTTATAGGCTATATATCATCTCACTAAGACCAACAGGAGCGGAGCAATGCGGGTGGAACCGCGGGGCGCAGCTAGTAAACGATAATTCAAAACGTGTCAGATAGGCTATCAGCGAGTTTATCAGCAGCATTCATACCGGTGAGGTGCGTCGGTAACTTCCCCGGTGCGAGCTTGACCCATTTCGTGCCGAAGCAGTGCTCGACTCCCACTTTAAAGAAACTTCACGTGTTATCGTGCACTAAGAGCCTTTTCACACGACACCGCGGCGGCAGCTTTTTTGGCCGGAGCGGCATAAAGACTCGCCGTCGCCGCCGCAGCGTCGTATGTAAGGCTCCATATATAAATCAGGCAGACTATAGCAGCGATGCCGCGGCGGCGACGGTGCCGCTGCCGCTACGGCAAAATGTGTAAGAGGCCTAACCGGTGAGGTGCGTCAGCCGCAGCCACTGGTGGTGCACGGGCC
>CAJQZM010045571.1:0-31816 GCA_907164665.1 Colias nastes
ACAGATGCGCTAAACTCTACGGCCACTTTTTATGTATTAAGTTTATAAATTTCATCAAATATAATTTTTATTAATATTTAATTTGAATTAAGCATTCCTATTTTTACGCTCAGAGATTATATTATCAGTTAGAGACGTCTGTTCTGACGGAATATAATTAAATATGTTTTTTCCTGCTAATTATTAACAGATTCAAGAATATTTTTTGTAATTAAATCCAATGAATGAGTATAACTACAATGTAATATTTCTCTCTCTATTCGCTATGACAAGCACGTGGGCACCAAATATTAAACGAAAGTAGAAATTGTTGAAAAACATAGAGCCACCATTTAGTTTAGCAATAAACTTAAGGAATGCTCTACAATTCGTACAAAAATGTTAAAATAGCCTTATGTGGGTAAATAAAATGTTAAGATGTCAGCGATAGATGGCTGCATTACCTAACTTCATCTTGCATCTCAGTTTCATCTGAATCACGTTCGCGTAGCCTTCATTATGTACGCCTTTGAAGGGATACTTTGATATTCCGCTTTGAAATGCATTTAAATTGTTTGCTGCTCAAGACCATAATAAGGATGGCAGATACGGTTCAAGTACCTAAACTGTTAGAAGCATTAAGCAATGTGCAGAACTTCGTGCATTTTTTAGGTGGTAAAAGGGGAATATTAAAAAGGCTGCATACTTACTCTTTTTCAGTTTAAATTTTAAACATATATCTTTCTTTCTTGTATACGTACTCTTTTCTCCGTTTAGTAAAATTATTAATTTGTTTAAGTATGTAATTATAATAGTAAATTTATGTCGTTTACTAGATTAATGATAGAGCCAAAATATGTTCAATCTTTACTGCCGAAGACCTCATAATATATTAATTTACCTTCCATAAAAGATTAAATTAATGTGACGTAAAAAGGACGTAAATTACTCATATAACACCAATGTGCAGACAGATACGTGTACTACCTATAATTGTTTAGAAAACAATACAACCCTCAACAATAGAAAAGGGTGTGCTCATTGAAATCTATGGAAGATGTTTCAGGTTAATTTTAACAGTATTGTTTTCATGCTATCTACACTATACATAATACAACATTATAAACAGGAAAAAAGATTCCATTATTTGAATTGAATACAGACACCGATTAAAAAAAAATAAAGACCCTGATGAACATAGGCTATATTTTATGATGTTTTTATCCCGGGTCAACCCGGGCAGAACCGGAATTAGCGGCTAGTGAATTATAAATAACCCTAACAAGCTACGCGATTAAATCCAGGTCAGGTCAAATAATTTTCAGTAATAAAATATACTATAGGTATTATAATTTAGGTCTTAAAATGTATAATACAACAAAGATCGTAATAATTAGGTACGTGATCGCAAAATGACGTACAAAAACATAGAAATACTATTATCCATATTCAAAAAATGGACAAGCTCATAATATTCACTCAGCAGCTCATCATATACTATTAAATAGCTGTATTACTTGTAAACATTATTAAATAACATGAATATGTAAGTAATTTAAATTGTTCGTGTGATCGATTTTTTTACTTACAAAACCGTAAAATCCGTAAATACTGATAAAATATTATTATGTTAAACTTAAAAGGGTATCACTAAATCCTACATAAGGTTAGGTATGTCTTATCAACGTGGCAAGAAGTTCCGTGACCTTCTGATATAGTAGGACACGATCGCCCCTCACGTCCTGTAATCTGCAGTCACGCATTTACCTATAGTCTTCATTTAAACTCATTATTTTTTTATTATAAAGAAGATATAACACAAATTTTTCGTGAACAAATGTAATCAGTTCAATTTTGTTAATAATTAATATAAATTTAAGTTCTAACTCTACATACCTACAGTTCAACTTGTAGAGTTATTGATGGCACGCTATAGGAGAATATACCTAATACATGATATGTATAAGCGTTTTTGAAAAGAAACATCTACCTATTGCTGTTTTAACAATTTATTTATTTTGTTAATTTTGAAGTTTTTACAAACAAGAAATACATATATTATACCTACGTTAGCAGTTTGTTGAGGATCGCTTTATGCGTTTCGCCTAAAAACGAGAAGGAAGGAATACTATTTTAAAAGTTATTAAAAATGTCCGTGTTTTTGTGAAAAATCCAATAAACCATGGCATTAGTACCTAATAAAAAATATAAGGAAAACATATATTAAAACAAAGTTTAGAAACATCTCGTAATTACTTTGCAAACCTTGCTATGTCTAGAAAATTACATACAGCATAATAACTACATAGTGAACCTTGTACCACGCAAACGCTAGGAATCATTTTCTTGATCTCATGATAATAGTGATATAAGTGTCATCTGTATAAATTTTCCAGCGCGGGGGCGCAAAGGGGCGTGAGGACGAGGGACGGGGAGGCAGAGAGGGCGCGGCGGCACCGCGGGCGCACTGCGGCTGCTCACCCGCCGGTGCCTCTCGGTGTCTGCCCGCGCAACTCGCCTGTGCCCGCAACAAGGGCTCTGGGGTACTTCGCTTCCATCTCACCTTGAACAAATGCAACACGGCGTCACCTTCAATCCAAATCTCTAAGCCACAGATCGCCCTTTCTCTAATTAAACATTCCTAGTTTATGAGATACGCCGTAATACTTGTTGTGATTAAGTAGGAAAAATAACGGTACGAATGATGAGTGCGCCTTTCGGATGCACACGTGTGGGAAGCGTTTGCGCAATCGCAAGGCTATGCTCCCAAACTACGATGGGCAAAGTACCGTGGAAGAGAAAGGCGAAATTCAAGAGGCTCTCGATCGAGGGCCGATATTTTGACTATTTCCGACCGTAGCAGTAGCAATGAACCACTGAAATTAATTTTAAAGGAGTCTCTTTTCCTCGTTTTCGTTTAATTTTATCACAACTTAGAGTTTATTCAGATTTTATTCGGATAATGTTATGACATGTTTCTATACTGGTTAATAAATTTCCTTTAAAGCAATCGTTTTCTTGTTTAAATAACTGTGACGGCAATCATTGGGAGGTGTACCTACAATGACTGTACATTTTAGTAAGCATAGATAATGTCTTTGAAATGCGTTAAAAGTTTAAACAAATTATCTTGAACCTGGCACAATGGTTAATACATTCATGGTCAGAGTGACTATCTCTGACTTAATTAAGATAAGTATTTGCATAAGATTCGCGTCAGAGTTCATACCTGATTTCGATTACATTAAAAGATAAGCAAATAAGGAGTCTCAGATGAATGAATAGATAGCATTTATCATAATATTGGGGGTGATAAAGTTTGTACGAAGGTCATCATTATCATACAATAGGCTGTCGACGCGACTCTACGTTGACAAAATTCTTATGTAAGCAATTGTTTAATATTTCATTCGTTATCAATTATTATCATATTATTTTTAAGAGTCAGTGCGATTAATTGGTACCAGCTGGCACCATAATTGTGTTACTAGAATGCAATGTAACGATATAAATACAAGTATAAACACATTTATTTATATCGTTACATTATTATGAGTCAGTTACGAAATAAGCAATACTACCTACACTTTTATAATGTACTCAGAACGCGAATATGTCCAGTTCATAACAGAACCCACAATTTCTTAATTAGGTACCTATTGTTATAATTTATTTAATTATTAACAGTAGGTATGTATTGCGATAATATTTAAATATATTTTAAATTCTAATTTTTAAGCCATGACTCTATAAGTGACACGGGAGATTTTAATGTCTTATTGACGATACTTATTAGGATTGTTACGCGAATAGGGGCCAAGTTCCATCAATTGCTGTTATCATGTTTGAGATTGAGAATAATCAAGAATAATGATGGTCGCTTGCCTAGAACCTAAGAATTTATATAATATACCTATAAACTTATTTTTTGATACTCTTTCATGGACCTAAACGCTTTCTTTCATTTAACGAAATTTTAATTAACGCAATATTATAGTTTTAGTAGCTGACGTCCAAGATATTTGAAATGTAGTTTAAAAATAACAGTTATTCAGAGTACCTATAAATAAAAATACGTAAAAAATTTAAAATTATAAATGTTAACCTTTAAATAACTACAAAAATCATCGTAAGTATAGGCAATGTACAATTTTCGTTCATTGACCTGATGAGGGTTTTTTATGTTAAATACATAATATAAATTTAAAATCTCTGCTTTTGTACAATAAAAGGATGTACCTAGGCACTAGGCATGTAAGTAATGAATTAAATTGCGAATTCGCTACCTAATAAAAATCAAATCGACCTTCCTAATTTTACGATATTGTAATAAGAATATTACAATATCGTAAAATATTATGCGTAGAAACGCACGAAAAATTGCGAATATAATTATTACTTTATTAATATTATTTATTTTACTATTTCGTAGTATGCAGTTGCTTATAATCAATTTACCTAATAAGTGACTACCTTTTCATGAAAAACCTATTGTATTTATTTACTTATTATAAATGTGATATGTTTCTAAAATAGCGATACAACGTAGTTACTTTGTTCTTTAAGATTTTGACTAAACTATTATTCCGAATTCGACTAATAATAATTATTCATTTTTTCTTATTCATTCAAGATCCTATACGTAGTACCTATATAGTATATGTACTTACATCTTAATTTTTTATCAGAAACCTGACTAAAATTTTATAGAAACGTACGCTTTCCAAATCTTTATAGACCGGGTTTTAAAGTTTGATGTCTCCTTTTTTATTTTAAGTCCGTTGAGTTTCACATTAGCGTTTAAAACTGTCTCAGATGTTAAGCAGGTAGATAATATAATACTTACATTTATTTTAATTTTCCAGATATATATTAAAAGAGCAAGGTGGACATATTTTATCCCAAAATCTAAATTATAAAAATCACAGACACGCATGTCGCGGTGGGTCGTTGAACTCACGTGGAACCACCCTAATTTCACATTCATTGTCTCTGTCTGACAACAGCGCGATTAGTAGCACTGTACTGTTCACGCCGACCGTTCTCACGTGCGCGCGCGGCGTTACACCTGCACCGGCGTCTATCAAAACCTCTATGACACTAGACTCATAGATAAAGTCATTGCATAAACAGGTACATTTATGTAAATCGACGATAATTTTATTAGGAAACTACGATGTTTATGAACTTACACATTGTTCTCTAATTCAAATAATTAAATTAATAGATATACCTAATTATAATAAATATATCAAATTAAATTATAATATATTTTTGATGTGAATAATTTTTGAAGCTTTAACAATTTTTACACTATATTATTTACCTATTATTATATTATGCGATCTATTATTATACACATTATTTTATTAATAAATTGGCTATTAACTAGTTATTATATTTTTATACAAATCTATTAGTAGATAATAGATATACATATTTATGTATCTCTACTAAAGCATTAAATTATTCTACTTATGTAAAATATTAAAGCAATCATTTTATGTTTCCTTACATATACATTTTAAAAGCTTTGTAACAATGAATCGTAAGTACATAATATCAATCTATCTCTTTTCTATTCACATGGTCTCACTTACTCACTAGACATTGTGGAAAAGTAGGAGAAAAGGAGTACACTTTTTTCTATCTTTTGCTTAGCTGTATGTATGTAGGTATTTCTTTTTTGTCTATTTAACCCGAGACCCTGAGAACATGATGTTACCGGTTTGTGAAAACTATTTTTTTATAATTTTACAAAATATATGATATAGCTAGGGGATATACATTTGCATATTCAATATATTTTGTACAATATAATTTCCTTTTTTATTAATTTATTAGGAATATATTATAGCAATAATGATTTACATTAACAGAAAAACAAAACCTTCTCTATTATATAACATACTTACTAGCTTTCCGCCCGCGGCTTCGCCCGCTTTGTCTAAAACCTAAGAAATTATACACTGAAAACCCTCCTCTTAAATCACTGCATCTATTAAAAAAACTGCATCAAAATCCGTAATCCGTTGCGTAGGTAGCTTTAAAGATCTAAGCATACAAACATACAGACAGACGCGGGAAGAGACTTTACATAATACTATGTAGTGATAGAGATAATAATTCAATTATATTTAGAAAATATAAAGTGGCGTTTATACAATGGCAAGTTAGAACACTTACATAGTTAAAGTATAGCCACACCCCGGACACTCCATACAAAATGATCGTTTTGACAGTCACACTGTAGAGACTGCAAATGTGTGTGTTAACGCTTTATGGTTGGCACATTTGTGACTAGCGTAAAAAAAAATTCGCGTTTTTCTGATGAAATACATCCGTAAACAGCACAATATCTAACCATTTTCTACGAAAAACGATAATCACAAATCCAAAATAATAAAATTACTTTAAGTCAATTTGATTAATGTTGTCAATCTTCGTTGCGTATCGTCCTTGCAGAAAAATATGGCCCATTTTATGTCTGATCGCGCGGGGGTGAGGTAAGTTTAATTTTGGCGGGAGGCGGAGAGTGTCCGTTCTGTAGCGTTTAGCTACTATTATGTATTCTGTGGTATAGCTGAGAATTGCGTAGTGGCTCGCGAGAGAGCAAAGATTGCTAAGGTAGTTAGATATTATATTGTCATACGTTAGGTACCTACACGATTCCTCTCAAGGTCTCATGCCGTAATGGTGGTGGTGTAGATAAATAATCTATTTATGTTTGTGCTACATGAATTGGGAATTTGCAATATAAATTCTTACGAACGTAAACCTTTTATGATAAATACGAGTATTACTTAGTTATTACATAGATAATTATTTACTCTCTAGGAACTTGTTACTTAATCATAAAAATCCTGAAGGAAAATGAATAAAATTTGCACATGGAAAGTTTGCAATAAAGTTTATAAGTTTCCACTAAGTAGGTATACCTACTAAATAATTTGTTTTGATTGAACTAACAAAAAATATATAGAGCTATGTAATGAAAACCAATCAAATTAAAATACCTACTTTAAAGTGAAAACGTTGGTTAGGTCTCGATAATTAAATTTTGATTCTTCACTAGGGATGAAGCGGCTATAGTAACAATTTCAGTGTCCGATCGACGATGGTTGTAACATTTACATATTTTACATTTTATATACATATTTAAGACAAAGCTCAAGCAACGCATTTGTGCAACGCTATGTGTAGATTATGATTTATCCCTTTGATCGACTCGCCGAATCATAAAATAACTATAAAACGACACTAAAACTACATGCACATTTACACTTATCGTTTATCATCCTGCAAAATATGTTCAAGAAAGTACGGACGTTAAGGCTAGAAAGTCATTATGGTTATAAAATGAAAACGTAGATGAGCGTTCTCGTCAATTTTACGGCTCGAAATACTGTTAAAGTTTAGTGTCGTACACAATGATTTCTAATGGCATGTATGCGCAAACTTTGGTTGCGGCTGTCGAGGTTGTGGTGATTGAAAAGTCAATATTATTTAAAGCTACGTGCCGTTTAGTGGGAGCAGTCCTCGGAGTGACCTTGCGGCGTGGGAGACCAGCTAGAAATCGGCCCTGTGCTTACGCAATCTCAACCACTCAGGCGCGCCTCCGCGAGCGCTCTTTGCTCCGTCGCCCGCCATTTTGCCTTGTACCCTAATGATCATGTCCGACATATTTTAATTCTTGATACCTACTCGAATTCAATTCAATGTGAGTTTTTTCCTCTCCTCCTATTTTAGCACTTACTTAGATATTTTTTTAAATACGACATAAAATACGAGGCATCCTTACGAGCTATTCAATAACAAGAATATTATTTTATTCATCCTCTCTACAAATTTATTCACAAAAACTATAAAGGTAATCTTTTCAATTTTACAGTAAATGTTCGAATATTAAGCTAAAATATTTGTATAATGATTGATGAATAAAGAAAAACCCAAGTTTTGTAAAAATGAGCTGATACAATCACAAAACACTGATAGCGTTTCGCGTTGACCGCAGAACACACCTTCTTAATTATCGCGTATCGATAAGCCTATCAATACATTATTATTATCATTTTGTTTTGAAGTAAGTCTGCCGTACCTGAAAAAAAAAACATTTCCTGAAACAAATATAAAATCACATTATTATAATAATTCATTTAACAGCACATAGAGGCGATGCTTTACATGTCTTCTTCTATTTCTTTGATACAACCTCTCTGATTACGTTTATTAACAGATCCATCAATCGTAATTTATGTAAATTTATATACAATGAATAGACACGGTTCATTTTCCACCAATATGACGCTACGAATTATTCGTCAAACATATTTTTTAATGAAGTAGGCATTCGTACTAGAGCTAGGTTAATCGATTGAGCGTTAAAATTAGATATCGTGAGAGAGAATTAGTGAAGTCGCATGGAAACAGGACGGCTGTAGCTACTCCTCAATTCCTCATAACTGCAATTGTTTTTACTTTCCACAATTGACAAGCTCTTTAATAAGCTTAGTTTTATCAAAGAAATTTTGTAAAAGACACTATTAAATTCGGCAAAGAATATTGATGTAAAAAAATAGAAAACTCTACATAAAAAAATATTAAATAGATTTGTCTACTGGTCTACATCGCTGAAAAGTTTACTGAAATTTTATAAGTAAATACTCTTTTGTTAATATTTCCAATGAAGTAGTTATAAGAACAAGCTACGTAGAGTCTCGTAGAGTATATTTGAAAACAATAATACCTATGTCAATATTATATTATATTTTTCTATAAACTTATGGTACAGACACTATAAGGAAAACAATAAATGTAATTCAATTATATAGAGCGTGTTTCAATTCATAGTCTTATCTTTCTGGTTGCATTTAGGTAATTAAAAAAATAACAAAAGTTATGGTAAGGGTAAAAATATAACCGCAATCGTTTTGTTTCTTATAAATTTTTACATTTATTGTAATTGTGATAAATGGAAAATAGTAAATTCTTAGTATTATGCAAATATTAATTGTACTTACATTAAATTGAGCACATTAAACTACAAAATTGAGTAATAAAATCATTATTTAAGAATTAATTAACATAGCGTTAATGTTATGATATTATGGCTAATAAAAGCTTAATTACTGAGTGTCATTACTTAATACTATTGGCTTCAGTTTTGTATTGTGTCAGTGAAGTAAAATTATTATATATTGTAACGACAACTTTTGAGTAAGCGTTGATATGAAATAAAAATAGCACAGGCTCTATATATTTTGGTTCTATCTGTAAAATCAGGGAAAAGATTCAAATATATCTTCTGTAATTGAGCAATACATAGTTTCAATCAAATATATATTGCAGCACGAACACTTCGTAGTCAGGCATGCAATACCTAAATCTTAATCTTTAATGATTTAAATTACCTAGATACCATTGGACATAAGTAGGCAGGCACAGTCCGAGTGGCGACCTTCTCGGAACTGAACATCGCGACAGGAGCCCTGCCGCACCCTATAAACAAGATACTCGTGTAACCTAGCTCGGTATTCTATAACTAGAACGATACTCTTTGATTGCTTTCCGCTATTAAGAATTAAAACTTTTAATTTAATAATGTAGGTACTTCTTTTCATAAGAAATGAATTGATACTGATTAAACTTATAAATGAGCTGCTGTGAATATCTGTTTTTTAAATGCTATTTTATCTAATAGTCCATTGAATGAGTCCCTCCAAGGGGGGTCTAGAGTGCGTGAGTTAGTAACGTAAGATGTTTCTTCGGAAACATGTCAAGAGTCCCTAGGTAATAAACATACTAAAACCCCGGGACACTAGGAGGAGCCCCGGAGTGGGGGGAGGGGGGAAAGGGTCCATTTTTCATTTTTCGCTTAAATCTCAAAAACGGTACATGTTAGAGAAAAACTTTCAAGGAAAAGTTGAAAGGCCATATAATTATCTACAAGTTGTACCTAAATCATTTTTTCCTATATCCTACCGTTTCTGAGTTACACGCAGTAAAAAATGATTTTGGCTCAAACAATTTCCCCTTGTACAACTTGTGACCGGTACCGATAGATTGCTCATAATTAGGTCTATCATTGATAAAAATACCAGATTCCACCATGGAGGCGTTTACGGGGAATTGAATTTTATTAGGGTAGTTAGTTAAAAAGTTCAAGTATCGTAACTACCCTAATAAAATTCAATACCTCCTAAACGCCTCCATGGTGGAATCTGGTTTTTTTATCAATGATAGACCTAATTATGAGCAATCTATCGGTACCGGTCACAAGTTGCACTTTTGAGTTTTTTGGAAGAAAAAAAATAAAAAGTTCAAGTATCGTAACTACCCTAATAAACTTCAATTCCCCGTAAACGCCTCCGTGGTGGAATCTGGTATTTTTATCAATGATAGACCTAATTATGAGCAATCTATCTGTACCGGTCACAAGTTGCACTTTTGAGTTTTTTTGAAAGAAAAAATAAAAAGATCAAGTTCAGTAACTCAAACTACCCTAATATAATATTTTGACAATCGATTCCTCCTAAAGGCTTCCATGGAGGAATGTGTTTATTTTACCAATTATAGACCTAATTAAGAGCAATCTATCAGTACCGGTCACAAGTTGCACATTTGAGTTTTTTGGAAGAAAGAAATATTTTTTGATCGATTGATGTGATAAACATGGGTATGTAGTATGGGGAAATTGTTTGAGCCAAAATCATTTTTTACTGCGTGTAACTCAGAAACGGTAGGATATAGGAAAAATGATTTAGGTACAACTTGTAGATAATTATATGGCCTTTCAACTTTTCCTTGAAAGTTTTTCTCTAACATGTACCGTTTTTGAGATTTAAGCGAAAAATGAAAAAATGGACCCTTTCTCCCCCTCCCTCCACTCCGGGGCTCCTCCTAGTGTCCCGGGGTTTTAGTATGTTTATTACCTAGGGACTCTTTACATGTTTCCGAAGAAACATCTTACGTTACTAACTCACGCACTCTAGAACTTTTTATTCAATGGACTATAAGTAATAACTAATATCAAATTATAAAATTTAATAGTAGGTACAAAAGTATCTACAATAATTGTATAAATGTTATCGGAACTAAGTCATATTTCAAAGATAACGATTTCGTTTCTTATTAACTAATGAGAAAACACATGACTGGATATTTCACAAGTCTCAATTTTCTACACAAAGACATGATTGAAGATTATTGCATATCTGAGTAAAGCGCGTGTGTGTTATCAGAGGGAAGAACCCGATATTAACGATATTAATATAAAGCCCGAATGAAATCGGTACATTTGAAATTAAGATTTATAATAGGAATTAGAAACGAACATTATTTTATTATTTTTCGGTTTTCCTGCCAGGCACGCCATATTGGAGGTTTCAATGACAAAATGTAGAGTTGCAGAAAATTAACTGCAATATAAACTTATCCGGGCATACATTTACCCTTTTCAATATCTTTAATTTCTACGTCACCTATTCGTACGAGAAACATAGTCATAATCCATAAGCTATATTAAAGAATATCTATTGTTTTATAAATTATTGTCTCTGTTATTGATTGCATCTTTGTAGCTATGGTAAGTAGCTCTGAAACAAGGACATTGTAACCGTCTTCAACAGCACCGCCTCGGGACGCGTTTCTATCATTATTGCGGAGTCTGTGATTGCTTCGAAGATATCTAACAGTACACAGCGAAAATTGAACGTCCGAAACGAGTCATTGAACCGAAACCTGACCGTTAGCCACTACGATCCGAATCTAGCAGGACGGGCCCTTTTACTTCTTTATGATTTTTTGTCCCAATATTTACTACTTTCTCCCTTCCTCTAATAGCATCTCACTCATCAACTCATTTTTATGCAAAATTATGACTCAAATTGGTATTTCGTAATTACTCCTATTATAATAAATTTATAGTGCAGTTTAAATGAACGTCCATTAGTTTATTGTAAAATGTCGTAACATTAATTATATTTTATATTAATTGTCTAGGCCCCAGGGCACCTATAAAGAGTATCTATCTAAATCATTATTCTTAAAATTTATTTAACAATTTATTTAACAATTTTATGTACCATTACATTACATAATATTAAAAGAAATGGAAAAAATGCATAGTACATAAGGCAACCTTATCGCTTATCAGCGATCTCTTCCAGGCTGAAAAGGCAAAATTCCATAAACTAAATCTATAAAAATGTAGTATCTAGGTTCCTTCAGAAGTAGATTATTGTGAATGCCAACAAAAAATACGTATGAAAAACTAGCACTAACTAACTGAACTATCTACAAAACATCCTCTAACAGATTCACAGTTCAGCCATGTTCATCATTCTATACGAACGTACATTTAACAAATTGATTATGAAATAACTGCATACCGGTTCACATAGCTAGAATATTGCACTCCGATCGATAGTATGGCGCTGATGACACAAGCTGTGTAGATACAATCACGTCGCCCATTCCGTGTTTGATGAGAGGCGACGAGATGTTAGAAAGCTGAAGGATTTCTTTTTGTTCGCAGCTTTTACCACTTGCGCAGTTTTAACAGTTACCGTCGACCGTTCTCTGAGCCGTTACAGTGAATCTGCTTATTCATTGAACTCTCGAAACATCCAAAGCTTGATGTTATCTATTCACCATCACAAGTTACTAAAAACTAACAATTTACCTTAAGCAAACTATACAAGTAACTTTTTTGTTAGTATCATATCGGGTTTATGATTTATAAAATAACGATTGAAATCTGTTTAATTGTTCCTAATATTCTAGGAATCATTACTGGTAAAATCTGAATATTTTAAAATATAAAGAAATATCGACAAAAATTATTATGTTCCTATATGTATCCAATATTCGTACGATGCAGAGTATTTGTCACATAATATTTTACATAAAACAAACACAGTTTCCAGAAAATAATAGCTTTAAAACGTAGTAAATCGTGTGACCTAGAATTTTTCAGGATTTTAGGGCGTGTTTGTTATTAACGGGAAAGTGTGTTGGCAAGCTTTTATGCACCGACTGCGCTGCCTGAAAACTAGGTCAGCTCTATGTAAGGACTTCAGCTTACAGCGACACTGTGACCTGGGTCAGGTCAGCCCTGAATATACGATATAGGTACATCTCATATAATCGATATTCACTTGCATTTTTTCCTTTTGTTTAATCATCATAATTATATTACGAGGAAAGTTTTTTTTGTTGTTTAGCTCTAGTTATCATGGTAGAGTTTTAGAAGAACACAATTTGGCTATATTTTTTACATTATTTGTTTACGATGCGATGTATGATTGAAAAATTATAGACCAGCCCTATTTAGGAACTTCATGAATACATAAGGACATACATACAAAAACACATACAAACATAGTGTAATAGTAAAAGTATTTTATAAAACACATAAATATTTCACAAATCCACTTTATCAATAGGTAATTAAATTTAATTGTTGACAAGTGAAAGACAGACGCAATGTTATCACATTATTTAAATCAGTTATCGGGGTGGGTGGCGCATGTTTTAGTGATTCAGTACATTGTTAAATACGTACATTTTTGTTTATATTAAACTTTGGTAATAATTAAATTATAATAGATAAGTATATATTATGATAGAATTGATAAATATTATCTTTAAGAGAACCTTATTTATTAACAAATAAATACATCATAAACAATGCGTAATATTTATCAGAAATCATCTAAGATCAATTTCAATGAAAGGAAGTTATCTAACGCAGCCATAATAGCAGGGTCTCTTGTATTAGGGTGAATGAACAGTCAGTCCACCTGATGGTAAGTAAGCATTGTCACGCTTGAGAACACTAAAAGTGTAAAGTAAAAGATGGAATGTGCAGAGGAATAGTAGGGATTGAATTTGTATGTCTAATTTCTACTTGAAAATGAATACACGGTTCATACAATTTTTTGAAGCCTGTATTGAACTGTACAAAATATATAGGCGGTTCCTGATGACGTTTGACTTAATCACACACATCTATCAGAAATGTCATGAGAAAAATCTGATTTTAGATTAAAGTGTGCAATATTTTCGTGATAGCGATGGTTTTATAATAAGAGACAGTTGACCCTCTTGCATCATGCCGTTGTTAACAGGGTAGAAGTAGTTTGAAAAACTTTGCTAAAAAATATTTTTATTTTATGAATTGTAATACCCTGTTCTTAAAACTTATAAAATCAAAAGTTTTTAATTTATAATACAGTTATTTAACAGTACCTAGATAATTATATAAACAATAAAGAGGGTAATTAGTAAATATTGCATGCAATAGGGGTGTTAAAGCTTTAGGCGATTCTTATCCTCCGGGAATGATTGGTGAGCCAAGTGTTTGCCTCGATTCACTTTTGAAACTTTCTAACCCTGTGTTGAAGAGAAGCGGTAGGGAGGGGCGAGCGCGGGTGCCAGAGAGAGGGTACCGACCTCATTGCCCATTGCCACTCCTCCCGCCGAGGCGGCAGGCCATTTTTATTGAAAACACTTCCGAGTTACATATCGTGCGCGACTTTTTTCGGACGCAATCCTTACATCCTTGACTTTTTTTAATAGTTTTAAATTATCCAAAATATAATTGGCTCGGAAAAAGTGACGCAAATCAATGATGATTTTTATTGTAACTTTATTATATTTCGGCAGTGTTTGAAAAGTGTTATTTTGATTGAAAAATATAAGTGCGCCCCGCGGTCTATTTTCCATTCGGTGTCGAGTTCGTACGGTTGCGAAAAGTGGCGAAGTTCGGTCATCTCCGGCGGTGATCGCAACAACGGAGGCGCTTTATCCACCCCGCCCGTGAGCAAGGGAGATAGAAAACTCTGCTGACATGGCGACAGTGCGAATGGACTAATGTTTTTCACGTGGAAAACTCATCCCTTGAACAAACAATCATAAAGGTATGCTGTACACGACTTTTAACTATTACCCAATAATTCCTTTAATTTATTATATGAAATTTATGTATAAGGATAAAGGTTTCGTTCTCCCTAGTTAAAATAAAATTTATTATTATTGTTTTTATTTTAATTTTAAAATTAAATTATTTCATTCAAAATATCGAATGATATGTTTGTGAAAATTGTATGAGAATTATGTCTTATATAGAGCTCATAATAACACGTTAAAAATTTAATTGACGAATTAATTTTTGAAGTTGAAAAATCGGTGTCCTTGGTACCTAGCTAACGGCAGTACATTACCGGTACTCACACCCTAAACGCTTTAGTCATCGTTTTATTACTAAATAGTAGTCTTCATCTAGGTACCCTTAAATTAGTTTGATGAACTAAAGGGTGATCTTAGTAACGCGAGAGGAAATCAATAAATTTCAATAAATCAATATTTTACCGTGCACCCTGCGCTGAATATATCCGCTGCCGCCATTTCGATGATGACGACGTATTTTTTGTGAGAGATATTCGAGCCGCGCAGCGAGTCGGTATTCGCCGCGCGGGGTTGCGACCGTCAGTCGTCGGGTGAGCGGGGTGCGACGTAAACGCGGACTCGGACTATGGCGGAAGGGCTGATTCTCATTCCCATAAAAGGGTCGAGTTGATTAAAGTGCAGATACGTGTGGTACGTTTACTTATGTTTGTGCAGTGATTTAATTATTCTCAATTTGTTCTTATCGCGTCGTATCGGTCGATTTAGTGTGGATATCGTAGGTAATAATGCCATTGTGATGACGTAATGTAACGCGCTCGACTGGGTGCGTAGTAATAATTCGTGCGCCCGTTTATACCGCGATAACATTTGTGGTCAGCACCTGTGGATGTAAAGCAAATAATGGTTTAAAATACTTTAAATATATCCGATGTATCCAATAAGATTCTAATAAGAAATTGTTTACAACGATGCGTTGATTGCTAGTGAACAATTAATTTAGTACACTTAATTCATTGAACATATTTTGATTGCACTGTAACGTTGAAATATTTGTATATGCATACAAACTATAACACGTACCTATAATGTTATAATGTTTTCCTACTGCAGTGCGCTCGCTGCAGATTCTCCTCCCGCCGCCGCTAGAGGCGCCCTCGATTTTTAACCTTGATCAATCTATGAGGTCTATCTATGTACAAAGGATACAAACGTGCATTTACTGTTTCATGACAGTATAATAAATACCTACCTTGATGTTCATTTTATGGTTTATTTTTTTAATTGGCATTTATATTTAGAAAATAAGTAATTACTTCGGAATATAATTTATTGATAGCATGTTGCGAAATGTATGGTTTATTATAATAAACAATAACTTTTTTTAAACAATGATTTTATTTTATTTTCCAAAATATTATGAATGAATATTTACATAATTATTATATACTTATAAATATCTTGAACGTTTGTTTTTGTATTTATTTAGTCGACGCAATATTTTATTTTATTTCATTCATTTATTTCTGGAATTAATGCATGTTTTAATAGTACCTATGTGAAACATTTTATTATTTGCCGGTTTATCTTTGCAACCACAAGAAAAGTCATATCCGTCATATTTCGCGTGCTCATCCTCAGAGGATAATCGCGTGACAGATAACACCTAACTTTGCTCACATGCCATAATAATAGTACATAAATTTTTTCTTCTAACACGATACTAGAGAAATCGAACAACAGTTATCTATAAAATGTCCATCAAAATCATGTTTGAAGGAACTTTAATATTTTATACGGAGGTACCTAAGTAGGTATAATTTAAAATAATTACCAACCATCCCACATAGGAAAAATTTTAAATTCAAAACATCCCACACCTTCGAATAAAGTTGTCTATCATTAAATTAGATTATTTACTGCTTTGTATACTTATTTAGTTTTTATCCCCTTTTCCAGGTCCTCTCGCGCCCGTCACACAAAAGCACTATGAGAAAATAAAAATGGCTTCAAAGTAAACACTATCCATTGTTAAAGTTTTGTTGTATTATTCACGGAACAAGAGAGAATATTTATGTATACACAGAGATATTGTTGATATATATAGCTCTTAAGCCTGAGTGGTATTAATTATATCTTCCAAAGAAATAATACTGATTAAAGATGGCTACGCAAAGATTTTGTTTGAGGTGGAACAACCACCAGTCAAATATGCTGTCCGTATTTGATCAACTATTACATGCAGAGACGTTTACCGATGTGACACTGGCTGTCGATGGCCAATTGCTTAAAGCACACAAAATGGTTTTATCGGCTTGTAGCCCATACTTTCAAGCCCTTTTCGTAAATCACCAAGAGAAACATCCTATTGTTATACTAAAAGATGTACCTTATTCAGACATGAAAAGTTTGTTGGACTTCATGTACCGAGGAGAAGTAAGTGTTGATCAAGAACGGCTTACGGCATTTTTAAAAGTAGCTGAAAGCCTAAGAATAAAAGGCCTTACGGAAGTAAATGAGGAGAAATGCGATATTCCAGCGCTTACAAATTCACTTATACAACAACAACAAACTAATAACTCTGCGCATACACCACCACCGCAATTGCATAGAATACATCCTTACATGCATCAAAAAAGGCCCGCGTCGGGAATTCCAAGTGGAGGTGCCCCTCCAAACTTGCTCATGCCTTTATTGGGTAATGCATTAATGCAACCGAAGAGGAAAAGGGGTCGACCAAGGAAGCTGAGTGGAAGTTCAAGTGATGCTTTAAATACCGCCGCCAGTCCCCCAGGAGAGTTCATCCCAGAATCAGCATCCCACGCTTCATCAAACAGAGCTGGAGACCAGTTGATAAGAGGCTCACCTGAAATGCTAGAGGTCAAGATGTCGATGGACGGTTTCAACCCAGAAGATGGCACAACTTCGGGTGGCGAGGATGGAGGGGAGGCTCTCATGATAGATGAAGGCGATGATGCTCAATCCAACGAAGCACCGAATTCAGGCAAAGACTCCGAATCTGCAGGTATGTACTATGATAATGCACATACACGGTGATAGTAACGATTTATGATAGTAATTTTCTTATAATTCTTAATCTAATTTATTCCTATTCTTGTATGCAACGTTATTGGTAGATATTGTTATTGAGACGGTTTCATGTACTCCAAACATTAAACATCGCGAAAAGAATTTAACGAATCATGACTTGTACTCGCTTATCTATTGTAAATACAAATGTAATCTTCCCTTCCATTTACCTAACACCGCTAGAAAAGATGAACAATATGAAAAGAGAAATAGTTTAAAGAAAAGCTAATGGGATATAAGCTTTGATGTTAAAAATCTAAAAATATAAGTGAAAAGTGAAGTGATTATTAATGATTATATTATATTTAATTTATTTTTCTGAACGGGGTAAGTGATAATCTATAAAAATTTTTCGTATCGAAAGATAAATGCTTATTCTTCCATAAAAGAATGAATTCTTTGCTTGCTTTTCTGCTTTCGGGGAGAGCTATTAGAGGAATGGCCAGGGGCATTTTCGGTGTGGTATAATTGAGTAACAACATTTCATTCTTATAACTTCCTTAAACAAGTATATATAACGTAGAGTAAAGGGAAAACAAACAAGGCTTATTCCCAATAGCTTTCCTTCACATAAAGCAAATTGGAAATATTATAGTGTCTGGATTCTAATCTATTTTTTTGCTACGCTAAAATATTTCCATATGCAAATAGAATCATGAAAAAATAAACATACCATTCGATTTTTAAACTCGTCATAACTCTGCATAGACAGTAAGAATCAATTAAATTATTTCAGATACCGCAAAAGTACCCAAAGAGGAAACACAACCAAATTATCCGTCAAACGGTCCCGTGCTTTCTATCGAAAATGGATCAATTAAACAAGAAACTGTTACGGAAGGCACAGACGAATACAACGAACCCATAGAGTATAAATATAATCCAGACAGAAGCCGAGAAAATTCTAATTCACGAGACGGCCCGTTGAAAGATACAGATGATAAAAACAGGCTAGGTCGTAACTTAAAACCAAAGAATAGTAAAAAAATACTTCCTCAAATGTCAAAATTTAGAGCTCGAACTCTGTTCAACCAACTCTCTGGCTTATCTAATTTGAACCCTGCTTTGAATAGCTTTGATAAATTCCCTCCTGAAACTGTTCTTATGCCAGCCCTTGCCACTCAATTATTCGCGGCAGAGTTGGAACAAAACAACCTCAATATGGCTAACAACGAAGTGGCAGACTTATCCCAAACTAATTGGGAACATCGCATATTTCCTTCTCCAATTAGGAAGAATAACATAGGCAATGTCGGCAACTATCATGAGGAAACTAACGAGTCGGTGCGGGATTACTGCATTAAGGAAGGCGAGAATGTATTCAGATGCAAAATATGTGCGAGGGTATATACTCACATAAGCAATTTCTGTCGACACTATGTCACTTCTCACAAAAAAGACGTTAAAGTCTTCCCTTGCCCCATTTGCTTCAAAGAATTCACCCGCAAAGACAACATGATCGCACATTTAAAAATAATACACAAAAATCAACCGAATGCCAATGAGCAAACGGCTAAGCAAGAGTCTTAATTATTTGTATGGAAAATTATACTCATGTTACTTACACGATTAGACGAAAAGATCTGATTTTATGTGTAAGTTATATTAAATTTTGTCTGATAAAATAGAATTTGATCGAGTAAAACGTGTAGTTTGCAATCGTGTAGGAGTTCGAGCTCTAAGTTTCACCTCTATCAATAAGTTTGTTGATATTTTGAACGACGTTGATCGTTCGTTGTTATATTTATCTATTTATTTATGTTTTTCCATTTGTTTCTTAGAGTGCTGAACTTCAAAGAGATTTTAACAAATTCTGTAATTTACTTGTTATTTTGCACTCACTTGTTACTTAATTTTATTACTTACAAACTTTCAGGGTACAAAGTAACTACTCATAGTGATCGTTTAATCAAACGTAGTTTATTCGATTACATGCAATTCTCATTGAACTGAATTAGTTAGTTTAGATTAGAATTTACTTTACGAGTATACCAATGGCGGAGCCTTTTTGTAAATTATAAATTATATGATATTTGTTAAGCGGTATATTAAAAGTAACACTACAGAGGCTATAATCCTTACAAAAAGGCTAATATCGCCATTATAATATAGGAGTGGTGTGAAATGCATTTTCATTTAACTTGCCTTTTAGTGATCTTAGTTATAATATACATTATAGAACTTCTCTGAAGTTATAACTCAATGTGGGCTATGATTTTAATTTCTAGGTTTGTTAAGATTAATTTAAAATAGTTTATCGATGTTGGAAGGTTTGGTTGTAAATGTTATTCTGTCAAAATAAATGCAGCACGGTTGCTAATAGTTGAATAACACTACACTAACCTCATTTAAACAAGTATATATAGCATTGATACAGTTCCTTGATATTTTGCAGCTATTAATCTTTATTATATCGAAAATTCAAAAACCTATACTAATTAGGGGGATGTTTGATCTTATTTTTTTCCGTTTAAGGAATGAGTATATGTTAAAGACAATACCTATCATAAAACCTATATAAAATAACGAACATACCATTATTATTATATTGACATGTATATATCCTTAAAATATCTAGCAAAGAGTATATAATATAATATGTTAAAAAAGAAGATTATTTGAAATGTATTAAATAAAAATTGTTATTACTTGTAACGACACAACTTCACGTTGTTGTTAAAGTGATGTTAGCAAGGTGCTTTGGAAAAGGTTTAAATACAGGAACCATGAGATGATTTGTAAATTCTATTTAATTAGATGTCAAATTGCCTTAAATATAAATTAAGGGATCGTACTTATAATTTGGTTATATTTAGATGCAATTGTAGTCTTCCAAACCGGTAGCGAACACGTCGTCTTAGTTCAATTATTTACAAGATACTTACAAAAAACAAATAGGTACCTACTGAAATTATTGATTATTTGTCTTTATCAGTCGGATGTTTTACCCAGAACGATACGTTAAATTTTGTAATTTGTAGGTCCAGGGAACGCTTGCCTATTAGTGTGCCTTTACTTGTTATATTAATAAGTTAATTCGACTACTAGTTGACTAAGAAATTTCAAAGAATATTGGGTATAATTGTTTATTTTCATTATTCAAAGTTTACAATCTATTTTAAGAAGCTTCCTTAGGATTATAGAAACCTTTAGGCCCAAGTAGTTAAATATTTGTAGGAAATTAGGACTGTCATCTCATGTTTCCCACTTTACTCGAAATTAAAAAAGGATATATGTATAAAAACGATTTATAATATTTTTAACAGGGCGATTTCGCCTGCTTAATCGTTGTTAAGACTGTTAAATTCATTAAACATTAAATAACGAATTTATTGTACCCTTCATAAATTTATAAGAAAAATTTATCTTGGAAATTGGATAGGTACTTAATGATGAAAATTAGTAATATTTGAATGAGAGGCTAATGAAGTTTAGTATCTACTTACAATAGTCAATTTAGCCAGTGCCTAAACTTAAATTTTCGGAAACTTAAACTCGTAGTACTTTCGTTTTAAATGTCTAATGTTTGAATCTGAATCCCTTCATAGAGTTCCTTACATATATTGCATTGTATACATTAATTTATTATTGTAGGTTCTGTAACAAACTCGTATCCATCAATTATTAAACAAGTTAATTTCAAATGTTAATATTGATTGAAATTTATTTATTTATATAAATGCTATATCATCAATTGGTGCTAAATTAAACTTAAGAAATGTCGCATATAATGTGATGTTATAAATGATGTCCCTAAACAAAATGTTATTTGTTGATAATGTTATTTTCAAATATATCTATGTACGCTGCCCTAGTTAGTTAATTTTAAAATTAACTCTACGAAATGGGGCCCTTCTGTGAAACTAGAATGAATGTATAGTATATTTATTTACAAAGATATCTATTTATTTTCAAACTGTTACTTGCTAACGTTATGTAATATATTATAGTATATCACGACATATTCACGATTCATATATAGACTTATCTTGAGCAAATACTAAAGTAATATTTATGCTTCTTAAAGATTATTAATTATATCGATAATATTTCAAAATTTAATGAAAATAGTAGAGAGTATGTATTTAAATTTGCATCAAATACAATATTGTGTACCTATTTACGATGCTATAATAGTTACTGTTATTTCCTTTTACTCTAAGTAAAGCTTATGAAATCTACATTACTTAGCTGGCGTAGAGAGGTGTTATGTATTAGTTTGTTGCGATTCGCAGTGTTTTGCGGGAACACAGATACACTCAACTATGATATTTATGCAAACAGTATGTAACTGGTCTAATTATAATACAGAAATATATGCACATATTTTTTTTATATAAATTAATATATTTGAAAACTATGACATCGTGCGCAGGCACGCTTTAAACTAAATAAGGAACAATAACGTGCAAATATAAATGTTATAATGAAAATAACTTATTATGAATTTGGGAACAGACGATCATAATGTTTTGTTATAACTCTTCAATTCGGAAATGTAATAAAATATTTATATTTACACCTCTCTTTAACATATACATAGATTTAAAAATATGGGTTTAAATTAATACAAATTATTATATTATATTCAATAATAGAAGTTAGCCAAATGTTGATTCCATATTTTTTGTTATGTGCACATAGACAATAGTGAAGGCAAACTGTAATAAATTTAGAAAGATTTAGATTTGAAAGTTACACGAATAGCATTATTTGTTAATATAACAAAATACAATCGTATACAATAATATGTTAATTACTATTTTTAGAATCTTTAAAAAAATAAAAGTTACATCAAAAGAGAGTTAATTTTTACTTAATGTTATTTTTTGATTTTATTTTCTTCGTTACTGTTTGTTTTATACCTCTTTATTTATTACGTGGTTCACTCTTATTCGATGTTGATTTTTTCTTTGTGAAGTTTAAGTACTTATATTATATTAACTGTCTTATCTATGTACCTACTTTGTTTATTGTTTTATAAAAGATTTGCTACTGTTGATTGTCGCTATCGTATTGGTTATTATAAATCATAATTCAACGGCACCATGGTTTAACCTCTGTGTAAGTGTATCTTACTGGTGATATCAGCAACGATGCTATTAACAAATAATTCATTTTTTTATATTAAATAAATATATAATAGTAGCAAAGTAACAACACGGGTTATTAGTAAAGATTAGAATAAGTTATTTATAATATATTATAGTTTTAAATTGTGTTGTAAAAAAGGAGTGAATTTTCTATTCTGTAGAAAAATAGTAGTCACGAAGAGAGGACTGATCAGGTAGGTAACGTTATCATTAAATTGATACTTCTCTCACGTTTTGTAGATGGTGTGGTTAGAGCTAGGTTTTATGTTTAAAATGCTTTCAATGTTGCTCAAATTTACGCTATGCGAGAACAAAGTATTTTTGGTTCAGTACAAATTGTTGCTTGTATCCCTTAAATCCATGGACAATTAGTTTCATTTATACTTTTTATGTTATTTTATTCTATGACATTATAATTTACTTTTTTATAATTAAGTCTCAAAAGGCAGCTACATCATTTTAAGCTTAATGAAAAATCAATGTACACGCCCTTCAATATATTATGACCCACCTTATGTGATCTTTTAGCTAAGCTGACGTTAATTTACGTCTTTTATACTTAAATATCATTAATATGTACCTACTACAAAACTTGCCGAAACAGTTCCAAATGCAAATCCTTGAGTCCTATTTTATTCATAGTGAAACTTTACTTTTTGTTAAATAATTGTTTAATTTATTATTTAGATAATATGATTATTTTGTAACGTTTACATGTTTGTTCTCTTACGATCCGTTCTATTGTAGTATATAAAATATAGTTAATGTTCGACTCTAAATAGAATTAAAAAAATTAAGCATTTTCTTATTACGTTCATCAGAATTTTTTGTTTCTAGTTGAATATATGTTTTATTTAAGGTCCTTCCGACGAGCGAGTTTGTGATCTATGTCTATATTTTATGTTTTAAATTTAGATATTACAAAAAAATTTTGGTGCTAATATTGTCTTCTTGACATTATTCTTTTTTGGTATATTATGACAAACTCGTTCAAGAAGTAGTTCAATCACTTTTTTGTTTTTTTTTATCATGGTGTAATTAATTACTCATTGAACAAATAAATCTTAATATATTTTATGTTGTTGTTTTTTTTTTTGGTTTGTTTTTTATTTCCCTTTATTAGCACATTATCACAAGCTATTGTTATTATTGTTTGCAGAAATAATTTTTCACCATTAATTAATCATCTTACCCTTTCCTTTATAAATTGTTTTTATTTTCCAGGACGTGGTACTCCAGAGTTTGAGAGTAAAGACACACTTTATCTCCAATCACCTTACAACGATGCTTCAGGGAAAGTTCGCGTTAATCCAGCAACACAGTCGGCGTCAACTTCCAATGAATATCAAAACGATTCAATAAATAACAACACTTTACAACAAGGTAACCAGGCCCAGAGACCATCGGCTCGACGGCGGATACGGAGAAGAGCTAATTCAGCTTCCAACGACCCCGCGGAGCAACTTACGGAAATGTCGGTCAGAGGCCTAAATCTCTTCAGATACGCTTCGGTGAACGAAGGCGTTTATCAATGCACAGAATGTGCAAAGGAAAACATACAAAAAACATTTAAAAATAAGTATTCATTCCAGAGACACGCATTCCTCTATCATGAGGGTCAACAGCGAAAAGTCTTCCCTTGTCCTGTATGCTGCAAAGAATTTTCCAGGCCAGATAAAATGAAGAACCATATGAAAACGACACACGACTGTTATGTACCTAAGGATTGTGTTTATCCGCCAAATACATATTTCATATTACCGGGTCCGCTTCCAATTGATGGAATCGATCCATCTGGAATCAAATTGGAAACTGTGGGGTCAGGTTCACCTCACGGTTCAATACCACATTCTTCTCCTGATCCCGCGCAGGCTTAGAAGTTACAGTGGTCTAAGTAATATATAAATTCCAAGTGTACTTTTATAGACATTCATAGTGCCTTCTATAAAATGCCTTAAGTTGTTTAAAATATATTCTTGCAATTATTAGGTAGATATAGGTATCCAGAGTTAATTAGTTTGTACAAGTCGTTCTATTTTTGGAGTGGAATTTTAATATACATTTTATATTTCCAATGATACTGTTATGCATTTAATATCTAATGTTTGTTGGAGCTCATTGTTTCAATAGTTTAAAATATTAAGGTTGTGCGGATTAGACAATAATTATACAAAATAAATAAAGGCCAGTTACGCCTGAATTATGGCGATTAAATTTTAGATTTTTTACAGAAATATTATATAGAAATGACGGGTGCTTAGGAAGTCTGAAAATTTTCTACGTTTTACGCTCTTTATTGTATTTAATTCTGTTATATTATTCTTCTTATATATACAGATAATAAGTAGTAGTTAAAATCACATATTTAGCAACCAAAGACTGTAATTTCCTAATAATATTCCGTTTTAAAAATCTGAATATTTTAAAGTTTCCTCTCTTTTAAAACCTGACTTAGAAACTACTAAACTTTCTAAGTTATTCGCCATTGTAATAATTTAAATATATGTTATCGTATAAAATTAAGCAAATATATTATTACTAATGATAATATCAACATAATATGTAATAGTGCCATAGCACAAATATTTTGTATAACAGTTTCCATTTTTTTTTAATTTTCGTAGGTTATATAATTGTATAAAGGAGTTCTATCACAATAGAACCTAAAAACGACAATCAGCAGTTCTTCCATTGATAAGGAAAAATATAAATATCATTAATTTAGGTGATAATACTATGTTAACGTTTTAAAATATAACATTATTGTTTATGGTAGGTAAGTTTATTACTGGTTAAAGTGTTTATAACGAGCAATTTTATATAAGATTGATATACCTAGGTATATAATAGTATAGATATATTTACTTAAAATCGGTTATTTGAGTTTTGTGTTTTAGATTTTGCGCACAATTTTTATATAAGTTTATCTAAGGTTATAGGTTCAAGTTGGTGTATATAGTGGGGGATGTATAAACTTGGATCGTTATAGATTTTATATTCACCGTTAAGGTATTAACAATTGCAGTGTGATGTTTTTTTTTTTAATTTAGTTAGGTATTATAATATTATGCGCCAGTCAATCGCACAAATTCTTTCCCGGAGCTGTGTAAAGGGCTTTTTCATTTTATTTGTCTATCTGCTTTATAAGAAGCGACCTACGATAGGATCTACCTACAACTTGGAGTCTATAATTTTTATTGCGTCCGAGCTGTTAACCTGTTATTTATTTCTTTTTTTTTCTTTTGTAGTATTTTATTTTGTGATATTAGTGCTAACTAAGTTAGCTGTCATGTTCATTGTTAAAATATCATTATTTTCTCTTCACTTACTACCTACACGCTGCTAGGCAGCATATCGCTGGAAAGCAATTAAAAATCGTTTTCAATGAGTATTACGTATAAACGTACAAACATATATCTCATTATTTCTTTCTATAGTTACTGCAATTGTATTTTTGAATTTTTCTACCTAAAAGGTTCACACTTTTATTTGAATAACGGTAAATGTTTCCTCGTTGACATGGTATTAATATTTCAATGATAATTTTTAACTTTATAAAATTTTTGCATTTAATATCTATAGATACATTCACGAAAAACAACTATCGTACCATCTCACTTTTAAAAACTTACCAATGCTTATCGAATAGAAGATTCTTACATTTAGAAATCGAGTAGGCCTAATCGTAATTTTTGCAAGTCGTTAATATTTATGACAGGATTTAAAGTTTCTAGACCCTATTGTAAGTTGGTATATGAGAATTTAAGTGTGGACCTTTAAAAGTTCATTCAATTATCTACCTATTGAGGAGTTTTTATAAAGTCTATCTTTATCTAATAATATAATATATCTAGTGCAATATAATTTGCAAGTGTTAATTAATTCTATATTCTATTAAAAGGGTATTTAATTGAAGAACAGATAGATATTTATCAACAGTTTTCTAAACGTCTTTATTTTAGTATTATATAATATCTATTTTATAGTTTTGTTTGATAAAACTTCTTTTAATTACTACATGTTTTTGTTTGTTTATTTTTAACGGACTTGGTATGGGAACTGTCGATAACATTTTATTATTGGAAAGGAGTTAAGTACATACATTTATGACTATTCTTAAAGTATTATGTAAGTTAACATTTACGATAGATGATATACTTTTTATCAATGTTATTAACACGTACTACCACAGTTTAACTGAATTACATAGTTTTATAGATATAAATATAAATATTATTGCAAATAGCAAAGCTTTAACACTAAATTCTTTTAATGTTAAAATATTGTATGTAACAAAATTAAAGTAGTTTTAAGAAAAAGAATCTTACCATCGCAATAAGTAATTAAATGCGAATTATGTACACTACCTACAAATAATGAATAAATAAAAAATTAGATTTATTTTGTTTTCATTTTATACCTTGTATTATAGAGCGGAGCAATTGTATTACTTATGATAAACTGAAAAAAATAGCATGAAATCGATCTTTATGGTTTTTATTTAGATAAATCTAACAGTAAGCTTTTACGTTTAACATATTTAATGCAATTCAAGTATCTTGCTGAGTTAATTATGTATAATAAAATATAACCGATTTCAGCATATCAAACAACGTATTACGATGATGTGGACAGTAATTTCCCAGTAATAACATTGGAGGTCCTATCCACAAACACAGACCATAATTACTCTACAAATTATGCACAAGAATATAATGAACATAATTCACATGAAATGGAAGTTATGGACTGTGAAAATGACGAAACAGGTGTACATTTCCTATCAGAGCAAATAAGTAATGAATGTGATAAAAAAGAATTTGGAGACGACGCTGCTAATAGCTCTCCAACAGTGAGGACTGACTTGCTAGAATATATGATAAGGAGTGACGGGAAAGTCGTCTGTAAGCTCTGTGGCGAGGTATTGCAAAGCCGTACACATTGGTACAGACACAAATACAAAATTCATTCGGTTAATGCTTTAAATCCAACAACGTTGTTCCAATGTGAGCAATGTGGTGTATACTTTAAAAGCAGAAAAGGTATGTATAATAATGAAATGTATAATAATATTTGAAAAGGTCGTTCTCCGAAAAATAGTTAAAGTCATAAAACATTAATGTTTCAGGATATATCGGACATTTAGCGAGTAGACATAACGAAGTTTTAGCGGATTCTACTCCAGTTACAACTAACACGAAAGCTGAAAGTATTTCAAGTAGAACGTCAGTCGCAGAACCTCCTCCTGACATAAAAGATGAGACCGATCCTGAAATGTCAATACCAAAGACGAGTGTACCGAATTATCAAACTGCTACGGTTGTACAGTCAACAAAATCCTCGGCAAATAAGAATACAGAACCTAAAAAAACATTCAGACAACAAAGTAAGGGTAGGTTACTTCGTTTGACTTGTTAAAAAGGGGAGGTTATTCGGGGTTAACCACCCCTACTGTATTGAAAAGTAAAGATATTAACATTCATAAAATTAAAATAATGACAGGCGCACCGCATATCATATAATATCTCGTATGCTGCTTATTTTTTTATTTACCCGGGCCCATATACTAATCACTAAGATTCGCTCAATTCCTTACGGAAGCTCCTTTCTGTTTAAATAATAATTATAATAATTTGTGTTTGGGATATTTCCAGGTGATAATACCGTACGAACTGCAAGCGAATGGGAAGAAAAAAGAATCAGAGAAGAAAAACTAGTAGCTGACATAATTGCCAGAGTCCGCAAGGAATGTGAAGGTCGGGCTAACATGCCAGCGCGACGTGCGTACTCCCGTAGAACATCTGTGATGCACTCATGACATAAGAATTCTTAAATTAACATGGATAAAATGTTCCTCTTGCAATAAATTGCAGGCCTAAATTTTACAATTCAATGACTAGTGCCAAAACCGTGTCAAAAGTCAACAGTGTGTCAAATATTAAATTTTACCTAGATTTTACTTGTTACAAGTTGTTCATGTTTTGTTTGCATTATTATTTAAGAGCAGAGCTCTTTATTAGAGACTGGTTTTAATTAGAAAGCAAGCGTTTTAATTAGAATCTAGTTGATTTTTAAATGAATTTTTAAGATGGATAATATTTTTTGTAAGCCAATTAAATATTACAAAAAGTCGGAAAAACTGAAACAACGTGAAAGTTCCTATTGCATGGCAATACCGCCGATGATATATTTTTTTAACGCTTAGCTTTTTTGTAATCTCATGTTAATTAAACCATAAGAAAAATAGGAATATTTATGCAATCTATATTTTGTTAAAGTACTAAAGAGGTAATTTTGTATGGTAATGAACATTATTTTCAATCTGTACTGTAAAATTGAACATTAAAAATTTAGGCATACATTAATATCCAAATTTTAATTCAGTTTGAAACATAACGCTATGCAATGTTAAAAATTATGATAATCAGGGATAACTAAGAATTTTCAATATTATTATAAGTGGCTGGATGCTTCAATAATATTTTACGTTTACAAAGTAATGATATTAATTCATAAAGCATTGAATAACTTTTGAGTTTATGTTTTTTTGAAAAAAAAAACTTCAAGTTACCAATTTTAAAGAGTTATTGCGTACAAGGTGTCCCGCATGTGTTATACGTACAATGCTCAATGGAACTTACAGTTTTGTATACGCTGATTTCGTAGAAAATACTTAAAAACGAATAGATTTTTTCTTAAACTGCAGTTAATTCTTAAACTGTAATGTTCCATATTTACAGCCCTAGTTCGCGTTATGCACCACCGGAAAAAACAGCATTGTGCGGATGGCAAAGATCTGCGCGTTGTTATTCAAAGGTGTACCTATACAGTTAAAAGAATTTATCAAATAGAAATCAAACCCTAAAAAGACAAGTTTGTGCGTTTACCACAAAGAAAACACCCTTCGTCATATCTCCATGCTTTCAGGGCATTCCTACCAGAGTCTCAGCTAGTATTAGTATACTTGGTGTCGACATTTCATGTGATGTCCAGTTTCGTTGTCATCTGGAAGGTAAGGCTAAGTTAGCCTCTCAAAAACTTGGTGTGCTCTGTAGAGCGGGACAGTATTTCACACCCGGCCAACGCCTTCAACTCTATAAGGCACAGGTCAGGCCACACATGGAATACTGTTCCCATCTCTGGGCCGGTGCACCCAAGTACCAGCTCCTTCCTTTTGACCGAATCCAGCGACGTGCAACACGGTTTGTGGACGATCCTTGTATTACTAATCGGCTGGACTCTTTGGCTCTCCGTATAGAGATGTTGCATCTCTCTGCGTTTTTTACCGCATTTTCCATGGTGAATGCTCTGAAGAGCTGTTCGGAACAATACCTGCCGCTGAATTTCACCACCGAACTACACGCCACAAGCTCAAATATCACCCACATCATCTCGATACTTGGCGTTCTTCCACTGCGTTTTAGGAGGAACTTCCTACCGCGCACTACTCCTTTGTGGAACGACCTTCCAACTTCAGCTTTTCCGAAGGATTATGACTTAGAATACTTCAAGAAAAGAGCGTACTCCTCCCTCAAAGCCCGGCAACGCACCCACAATACTCCAGAGTCTGTGGATGTTCATGGGCGGCGCCAATCATCGCTTTATGTCCGATGACGCGCAAGCTCGTTTGCAGGCTTATACATAAAAAAAAATATATATATATACACGGGGAATTAAAGAGTACACATTATTTTACGTAGATATCAGCGCGTGAAAAACTTTTCCTAAAGTATTAGATAATATCTATTATTTATTATTAAATATGTGACACTAAATATGTGTCCCCGTGACCACTCTCTCTTTAACAATACATAATATATAAACTTTAATTATGTATTCTAAGCTCTCGCTGTAAAATATTAGTCTCCATAGTAAACTATGGAGTCTACTCTCCATAAGTGCGACAACTCTTAACGGACTATGAACGAACAAACAAAAATATTTTAAGTGGTTAGTATAGAGTTTACTGATTCAACTTTCTATAAATGTTCTGTGGCCTAGTACAATTTTGGAGTCATGCTCTTTTGTGTGTTACAAGTGGCTGTTACATAATAACCGATACTAATGTTTTAAATGTAGATACATCAAAATATGTCATAAGTAGTTTCAATAATAATAATATGTGTCTAATACCGAGTAATATATAAAGTACTTAATGTTAATACATAATAGCGGTTTCATTCATAATGTAATAATTATCCAAATTTATAAGCCTACTGACAATTAATTATTATTATTTTACTCGTAGAATTATCAAATCCTACGACATAGTTTCTTGAGGTAATGCATAGGTAATAAGTAACAGTAAGATACAAATGTATTTTATTTTGTTTCATATCATAAATGTAAGATTAAATCCAATAAAATGGTTAAAATAATATACAGAGTGTGGTTTGAACGGATTGAGTTGGGATACAGTTATTTTAAAAGAAAATTTGTAATTACTTATTATAGGGAGGTACCTCATTTATGTATTTGTTTACTTGGATAACAAAAATGAATAATTTTTTTACACGAATATGTACCTAAAATATGGAAGATATTTTAAAAATACTAATAAGTAGATACATATCCAATGATAATATTTTTTATTTTATTACTTCATAACGTTTATGTCTTTTTATGTACTTTAATGTCTCTTATCATCTTTACATGCTTATTATATTTGGATACACAGAGCCAAGCGATTGGCAGATTAACTACCTACATTTAACTATTCTTTACTTTTCGAATAATTATTAATATGA
>CAJQZM010045573.1:0-31017 GCA_907164665.1 Colias nastes
ACAGATGCGCTAAACTCTACGGCCACTTTTTATGTATTAAGTTTATAGATTTCATCAAATATAATTTTTATTAATATTTCATTTGAATTAAGCATTCCTATTTTTACGCTCAGAGATTATATTATCAGTTAGAGACGTCTGTTCTGACGGAATATAATTAAATATGTTTTTTCCTGCTAATTATTAACAGATTCAAGAATATTTTTTGTAATTAAATCCAATGAATGAGTATAACTACAATGTAATATTTCTCTCTCTATTCGCTATGACAAGCACGTGGGCACCAAATATTAAACGAAAGTAGAAATTGTTGAAAAACATAGAGCCACCATTTAGTTTAGCAATAAACTTAAGGAATGCTCTACAATTCGTACAAAAATGTTAAAATAGCCTTATGTGGGTAAATAAAATGTTAAGATGTCAGCGATAGATGGCTGCATTACCTAACTTCATCTTGCATCTCAGTTTCATCTGAATCACGTTCGCGTAGCCTTCATTATGTACGCCTTTGAAGGGATACTTTGATATTCCGCTTTGAAATGCATTTAAATTGTTTGCTGCTCAAGACCATAATAAGGATGGCAGATACGGTTCAAGTACCTAAACTGTTAGAAGCATTAAGCAATGTGCAGAACTTCGTGCACTTTTTAGGTGGTAAAAGGGGAATATTAAAAAGGCTGCATACTTACTCTTTTTCAGTTTAAATTTTAAACATATATCTTTCTTTCTTGTATACGTACTCTTTTCTCCGTTTAGTAAAATTATTAATTTGTTTAAGTATGTAATTATAATAGTAAATTTATGTCGTTTACTAGATTAATGATAGAGCCAAAATATGTTCAATCTTTACTGCCGAAGACCTCATAATATATTAATTTACCTTCCATAAAAGATTAAATTAATGTGACGTAAAAAGGACGTAAATTACTCATATAACACCAATGTGCAGACAGATACGTGTACTACCTATAATTGTTTAGAAAACAATACAACCCTCAACAATAGAAAAGGGTGTGCTCATTGAAATCTATGGAAGATGTTTCAGGTTAATTTTAACAGTATTGTTTTCATGCTATCTACACTATACATAATACAACATTATAAACAGGAAAAAAGATTCCATTATTTGAATTGAATACAGACACCGATTAAAAAAAAATAAAGACATTATCCCTGATGAACATAGGCTATATTTTATGATGTTTTTATCCCGGGTCAACCCGGGCAGAACCGGAATTAGCGGCTAGTGAATTATAAATAACCCTAACAAGCTACGCGATTAAATCCAGGTCAGGTCAAATAATTTTCAGTAATAAAATATACTATAGGTATTATAATTTAGGTCTTAAAATGTATAATACAACAAAGATCGTAATAATTACGTGATCGCAAAATGACGTACAAAAACATAGAAATACTATTATCCATATTTAAAAAATGGACAAGCTCATAATATTCACTCAGCAGCTCATCATATACTATTAAATTGCGGTATTACTTGTAAAAATTATTAAATAACATAAATATGTAAGTAATTTTAATTGTTCGTGCGATCGATTTTTTTACTTACAAAACCGTAAAATCCGTAAATACTGATAAAATATTATTATGTTAAACTTAAAAGGGTATCAGTTATCACTAAATCCTACATAAGGTTAGGTATGTCTTATCAACGTGGCAAGAAGTTCCGTGACCTTCTGATATAGTAGGACACGATCGCCCCTCACGTCCTGTAATCTGCAGAGTCACGCATTTACCTATAGTCTTCATTTAAACTCATTATTTTTTTATTATAAAGAAGATATAACACAAATTTTTCGTGAACAAATGTAATCGGTTCAATTTTGTTAAAAAATATAAATTTAAGTTCTAACTCTACATACCTACAGTTCAACTTGTAGAGTTATTGATGGCACTATGCTATAGGAGAATATATACCTAATAAATATAAGCGTTTTTCAAAAGAAACATCTACCTATTGCTGTTATAACAATTTATTTATTTTGTTAATCTTGAAGTTTTTACAAACAAGAAATATATTATTATACCTACGTTAGAAGTTTTTTGAGGATCGCTTTATGCGTTTCGCCTAAAAACGAGAAGGAAGGAATACTATTTTAAAAGTTATTAAAAATGTCCGTTTTTTGTGAAAAAACCAATAAACCATGGCATTAGTAATAAAAAATATAAGGAAAACAAAAACATATATTAAAACAAAGTTTAGAAATATCTCGTAATTACTTTGCAAACCTTGCTATGTAGAAAATTACATACAGCATAATAACTACATAGTGAACCTTGTACCACGCAAACGCGAGGAATCATTTTCTTGATCACATGATAATAGTGATATAAGTGTCATCTGTATAAATTTTCCAGCGCGGGGGCGCAAAGGGGCGTGAGGACGAGGGACGGGGAGGCAGAGAGGGCGCGGCGGCACCGCGGGCGCACTGCGGCTGCTCACCCTCCGGTGCCTCTCGGTGTCTGCCCGCGCAACTCGCCTGTGCCCGCAACAAGGGCTCTGGGGTATTTCGCTTCCATCTCACCTTGAACAAATGCAACACGGCGTCACCTTCAATCCAAATCTCAAAGCCACAGATCGCCCTTTCTCTAATTAAACATTCCTAGTTTATGAGATACGCCGTAATACTTGTTGTGAAGTAGGAAAAATAACGGTACGAATGATGAGTGCGCCTTTCGGATGCACACGTGTGGGAAGCGTTTGCGCAATCGCAAGGCTATGCTCCCAAACTACGATGGGCAAAGTACCGTGGAAGAGAAAGGCGAAATTCAAGAGGCTCTCGATCGAGGGCCGATATTTTGACTATTTTCGACCGTAGCAGTAGCAATGAACCACTGAAATTAATTTTAAAGGAGTCTCTTTTCCTCGTTTTCGTTTAATTTTATCACAACTTAGAGTTTATTCAGATTTTATTCGGATAATGTTATGACATGTTTCTATACTGGTTAATAAATTTCCTTTAAAGCAATCGTTTTCTTGTTTAAATAACTGTGACGGCAATCATTGGGAGGTGTACCTACAATGACTGTACATTTTAGTAAGCATAGATAATGTCTTTGAAATGCGTTAAAAGTTTAAACAAATTATCTTGAACCTGGCACAATGGTTAATACATTCATGGTCAGAGTGACTATCTCTGACTTAATTAAGATAAGTATTTGCATAAGATTCGCGTCAGAGTTCATACCTGATTTCGATTACATTAAAAGATAAGCAAATAAGGAGTCTCAGATGAATGAATAGATAGCATTTATCATAATATTGGGGGTGATAAAGTTTGTACGAAGGTCATCATTATCATACAATAGGCTGTCGACGCGACTCTACGTTGACAAAATTCTTATGTAAGCAATTGTTTAATATTTCATTCGTTATCAATTATTATCATATTATTTTTAAGAGTCAGTGCGATTAATTGGTACCAGCTGGCACCATAATTGTGTTACTAGAATGCAATGTAACGATATAAATACAAGTATAAACACATTTATTTATATCGTTACATTATTATGAGTCAGTTACGAAATAAGCAATACTACCTACACTTTTATAATGTACTCAGAACGCGAATATGTCCAGTTCATAACAGAACCCACAATTTCTTAATTAGGTACCTATTGTTATAATTTATTTAATTATTAACAGTAGGTATGTATTGCGATAATATTTAAATATATTTTAAATTCTAATTTTTAAGCCATGACTCTATAAGTGACACGGGAGATTTTAATGTCTTATTGACGATACTTATTAGGATTGTTACGCGAATAGGGGCCAAGTTCCATCAATTGCTGTTATCATGTTTGAGATTGAGAATAATCAAGAATAATGATGGTCGCTTGCCTAGAACCTAAGAATTTATATAATATACCTATAAACTTATTTTTTGATACTCTTTCATGGACCTAAACGCTTTCTTTCATTTAACGAAATTTTAATTAACGCAATATTATAGTTTTAGTAGCTGACGTCCAAGATATTTGAAATGTAGTTTAAAAATAACAGTTATTCAGAGTACCTATAAATAAAAATACGTAAAAAATTTAAAATTATAAATGTTAACCTTTAAATAACTACAAAAATCATCGTAAGTATAGGCAATGTACAATTTTCGTTCATTGACCTGATGAGGGTTTTTTATGTTAAATACATAATATAAATTTAAAATCTCTGCTTTTGTACAATAAAAGGATGTACCTAGGCACTAGGCATGTAAGTAATGAATTAAATTGCGAATTCGCTACCTAATAAAAATCAAATCGACCTTCCTAATTTTACGATATTGTAATAAGAATATTACAATATCGTAAAATATTATGCGTAGAAACGCACGAAAAATTGCGAATATAATTATTACTTTATTAATATTATTTATTTTACTATTTCGTAGTATGCAGTTGCTTATAATCAATTTACCTAATAAGTGACTACCTTTTCATGAAAAACCTATTGTATTTATTTACTTATTATAAATGTGATATGTTTCTAAAATAGCGATACAACGTAGTTACTTTGTTCTTTAAGATTTTGACTAAACTATTATTCCGAATTCGACTAATAATAATTATTCATTTTTTCTTATTCATTCAAGATCCTATACGTAGTACCTATATAGTATATGTACTTACATCTTAATTTTTTATCAGAAACCTGACTAAAATTTTATAGAAACGTACGCTTTCCAAATCTTTATAGACCGGGTTTTAAAGTTTGATGTCTCCTTTTTTATTTTAAGTCCGTTGAGTTTCACATTAGCGTTTAAAACTGTCTCAGATGTTAAGCAGGTAGATAATATAATACTTACATTTATTTTAATTTTCCAGATATATATTAAAAGAGCAAGGTGGACATATTTTATCCCAAAATCTAAATTATAAAAATCACAGACACGCATGTCGCGGTGGGTCGTTGAACTCACGTGGAACCACCCTAATTTCACATTCATTGTCTCTGTCTGACAACAGCGCGATTAGTAGCACTGTACTGTTCACGCCGACCGTTCTCACGTGCGCGCGCGGCGTTACACCTGCACCGGCGTCTATCAAAACCTCTATGACACTAGACTCATAGATAAAGTCATTGCATAAACAGGTACATTTATGTAAATCGACGATAATTTTATTAGGAAACTACGATGTTTATTTAACTTACACATTGTTCTCTAATTCAAATAATTAATTTATATGTAGATATATAGGTAATTATAATAAATAAATCTAATTCAATTTATTTTTCATGTGAATAATTTTTGAAGCTTTAACCATTTTTACACTATATTATATTGTTATAATGCAATCTATTAGTAGATAATAGATATACAATATACATATATGTATCTAGTAAGTATACACATAGTGTAAAGCATTCAATTATTCTACTTATGTAAAATATTAGAGCAATCATTTTATATTTCCTTACCTTTATATTTTAAAAGCTTTATAAAAATGAATCGTAAGTACATAATATCAATCTGTCTCTTTTCTATTCATATGGTCTCACTTACTCACTAGACATTGTGGAAAAGTAGGAGAAAAGGAGTACACTTTTTTCTATCTTTTGCTTAGCTGTATATATTTCTTTTTTGTCTATTTAACCCGAGACCCTGAGAACATGATGTTACCGGTTTGTGAAAACTATTTTTTTATAATTTTACAAAATATATGATATAGCTAGGGGATATACATTTGCATATTCAATATATTTTGTACAATATAATTTCCTTTTTTATTAATTTATTAGGAATATATTATAGCAATAATGATTTACATTAACAGAAAAACAAAACCTTCTCTATTATATAACATACTTACTAGCTTTCCGCCCGCGGCTTCGCCCGCTTTGTCTAAAACCTAAGAAATTATACACTGAAAACCCTCCTCTTAAATCACTGCATCTATTAAAAAAACTGCATCAAAATCCGTAATCCGTTGCGTAGGTAGCTTTAAAGATCTAAGCATACAAACATACAGACAGACGCGGGAAGAGACTTTACATAATACTATGTAGTGATAGAGATAATAATTCAATTATATTTAGAAAATATAAAGTGGCGTTTATACAATGGCAAGTTAGAACACTTACATAGTTAAAGTATAGCCACACCCCGGACACTCCATACAAAATGATCGTTTTGACAGTCACACTGTAGAGACTGCAAATGTGTGTGTTAACGCTTTATGGTTGGCACATTTGTGACTAGCGTAAAAAAAAATTCGCGTTTTTCTGATGAAATACATCCGTAAACAGCACAATATCTAACCATTTTCTACGAAAAACGATAATCACAAATCCAAAATAATAAAATTACTTTAAGTCAATTTGATTAATGTTGTCAATCTTCGTTGCGTATCGTCCTTGCAGAAAAATATGGCCCATTTTATGTCTGATCGCGCGGGGGTGAGGTAAGTTTAATTTTGGCGGGAGGCGGAGAGTGTCCGTTCTGTAGCGTTTAGCTACTATTATGTATTCTGTGGTATAGCTGAGAATTGCGTAGTGGCTCGCGAGAGAGCAAAGATTGCTAAGGTAGTTAGATATTATATTGTCATACGTTAGGTACCTACACGATTCCTCTCAAGGTCTCATGCCGTAATGGTGGTGGTGTAGATAAATAATCTATTTATGTTTGTGCTACATGAATTGGGAATTTGCAATATAAATTCTTACGAACGTAAACCTTTTATGATAAATACGAGTATTAGTTATTACATAGATAATTATTTACTCTCTAGGAACTTGTTACTTAATCATAAAAATCCTGAAGGAAAATGAATAAAATTTGCACATGGAAAGTTTGCAATAAAGTTTATAAGTTTCCACTAAGTAGGTATACTAAATAATTTGTTTTGATTGAACTAACAAAAAATATATAGAGCTATGTAATGAAAACCAATCAAATTAAAATACCTACTTTAAAGTGAAAACGTTGGTTAGGTCTCGATAATTAAATTTTGATTCTTCACTAGGGATGAAGCGGCTAGTAACAATTTCAGTGTCCGATCGACGATGGTTGTAACATTTACATATTTTACATTTTATATACATATTTAAGACAAAGCTCAAGCAACGCATTTGTGCAACGCTATGTGTAGATTATGATTTATCCCATTGATCGACTCGCCGAATCATAAAATAACTATAAAACGACACTAAAACTACATGCACATTTACACTTATCGTTTATCATCCGGCAAAATATGTTCAAGAAAGTACGGACGTTAAGGCTAGAAAGTCATTATGGTTATAAAATGAAAACGTAGATGAGCGTTCTCGTCAATTTTACGGCTCGAAATACTGTTAAAGTTTAGTGTCGTACACAATGATTTCTAATGGCATGAATGCGCAAACTTTGGTTGCGGCTGTCGAGGTTGTGGTGATTGAAAAGTCAATATTATTTAAAGCTACGTGCCGTTTAGTGGGAGCAGTCCTCGGAGTGACCTTGCGGCGTGGGAGACCAGCTAGAAATCGGCCCTGTGCTTACGCAATCTCAACCACTCAGGCGCGCCTCCGCGAGCGCTCGTTGCTCCGTCGCCCGCCATTTTGCCTTGTACCCTAATGATCATGTCCGACATATTTTAATTCTTGATACCTACTCGAATTCAATTCAATGTGAGTTTTTTCCTCTCCTAGGAGGAGAGGAAAAAACTAACTAAGAGGTTTTAGCACTTAATTAGATATTTTTTTAAATACGACATAAAATACGAGGCATCCTTACGAGCTATTCAATAACAAGAATATTATTTTATTCATCCTCTCTACAAATTTATTCACAAAAACTCTATAAAGGTAATCTTTTCAATTTTACAGTTAATGTTCGAATATTAAGCTACATATTTGTATAATGATTGATGAATAAAGAAAAACCTAAATTTTGTAAAGATGAGCTGATACAATCACAAAACACTGATAGAGTTTCGCGTTGACCGCAGAACACACCTTCTTAATTATCGCGTATCGATAAGCCTATCAATTGATTATTATTATCATTTTGTTTTGAAGTAAGTCTGCCGTACCTGAAAAAAAAACATTTCCTGAAACAAATATAAAATCACATTATTATAATAATTCATAGGCGATGCTTTACATGTCTTCTTCTATTTCTTTGATACAACCTCTCTGATTACGTTTATTAACAGATCCATCAATCGTAATTTATGTAAATTTATATACAATGAATAGAAACGGTTCATTTTCCACCAATATGACGCTACGAATTATTCGTCAAACATATTTTTTAATGAAGTAGGCATTCGTACTAGAGCTAGGTTAATCGATTGAGCGTTAAAATTAGATATCGTGAGAGAGAATTAGTGAAGTCGCATGGAAGCAGGCGACGGCTGTAGCTACTATATTACTTGCTCTGTGGCTGTAGCTACTCCTCATAACTGCAATTGTTTTTACTTTCCACAATTGACAAGCTCTTTAATAAGCTTAGTTTTATCGCTGTTTATTCGGAATTTGTAAAAGACACTACAATTCGTCAAAGAATATATTGATGTAAAAAAATAGAAAATTCTACATATAAAAATCTTAAATAGATTTGTCTACTGGTCTACATCATTGAAAAGTTTACTGAAATTTTATAAGTAAATACTCTTTTGTTAATATTTCCAATGAAGTAGTTATAAGAACAAGTTACGTAGAGTCTCGTAGAGTATATTTGAAAACAATACATATGTCAATATTATATTATATTTTTCTATAAACTTATGGTACAGACACTATAAGGAAAACAATAAATGTAATTCAAATAAATAGAGCGTGTTTCAATTCATAGTCTTATCTTTCTGGTTGCATTTAGGTAATTAAAAAAATAACAAAAGGTATGGTAAGGGTAAAAATATAACCGCAATCGTTTTGTTTCTTATAAATTTTTACATTTATTGTAATTGTGATAAATGGAAAATAGTAAATTCTTAGTATTATGCAAATATTAATTGTACATTAATTTGAGCACATTAAACTACAAAATTGAGTAATAAAATCATTATTTAAGAATTAATTAACATAGCGTTAATGTTATGATATTATGGCTAATAAAAGCTTAATTACTGAGTGTCATTACTTAATACTATTGGCTTCAGTTTTGTATTGTGTCAGTGAAGTAAAATTATTATATGTAACGACAACTTTTGAGTGAGCGTTGATATGAAATAAAAATAGCACAGGCTCTATATATTTTGGTTCTATCTGTAAAATCAGGGAAAAGATTCAAATATATCTTCTGTAATTGAGCAATACATAGTTTCAATCAAATATATATTGCAGCACGAACACTTCGTAGTCAGGCATGCAATACCTAAATCTTTAATGATTTAAATTACCTAGATACCATTGGACATAAGTAGGCAGGCACAGTCCGAGTGGCGACCTTCTCGGAACTGAACATCGCGACTGGAGCCCTGCCGCACCCTAAACAAGATACTCGTGTAACCTAGCTCGGTATTTTATAACTAGACCGATATTCTTTGATTGCTTTCCTACTTTTTAATTCAATAATGTAGGTACTTCTTTTCATAAGAAATGAATTGATACTGATTAAACTTATAAATGAGCTGTTGTGAATATCTGTTTTATAAATGCTATATTATCTAATAACTAATATCAAATTATAAAATTTAATAGTACAAAAGTATCTACAATCTATAAATGTTATCGGAACTAAGTCATATTTCAAAGATAACGATTTCGTTTCTTATTAACTAATGAGAAAACACATGACTAGATATTTCACTAGTCTCAATTTTCTACACAAAGACATGATTGAAGATTGTTGCATATCTGAGTAAAGCGCGTGTGTGTTATCAGAGGGAAGAACCCGACATTAACGATATTAATATAAAGCCCGATTGAAATCGGTACATTTGAAATTAAGATTTATAATAGGAATTAGAAACAAACATTATTTTATTATTTTTCGGTTTCTATACACGCCATATTGGAGGTTTCAATGACAAAATGTAGAGTTGCAGAAAATTAACTGCAATCTAAACTTATCCGGGCATACATTTACCCTTTTCAATATCTTTAATTTCTACCATAAGCTATATTAAAGAATATCTATTGTTTTATAGATTATTGTCTCTGTTATTTATTGCATCGTTGTAGCTATGGTTAGTAGCTCTGAAACAAGGACATTGTAACCGTCTTAAACAACACCGCCTCGGGACGCGTTTCTATCATTATTGCGGAGTCTGTGATTGCTTCGAAGATATCTAACAGTACACAGCGAAAATTGAACGTCCGAAACGAGTCATTGAACCGAAACCTGACCGTTAGCCACTACGATCCGAATCTAGCAGGACGGGCCCTTTTACTTCTTTATGATTTTTTGTCCCAATTTCTTACTACTTTCTCCCTTCCTCTAATAGCATCTCACTCATCAACTCATTTTTTATGCAAAATTATGACGCAATTGGTATTTCGTAATCACTCCTATTATCATAAATTAATATTGTAGTTTAAATGAACGTCCATTAGTTTATTGTAAAATGTCGTAACATTAATTCTATTTTACATTAATTGTCTAGGCCCCAGGGCCTATAAAGAGTAGGTATCTATCTAAATCATTATTCTTAACTTTCCATAAACTAAATCTATAAAAATGTATTAGGTTCCTTCAGAAGTAGATTATTTGTGAATGCCAACAAAAATTACCTACGTATGAAAAACTAGCACTAACTAACTGAACTATCTACAAAACATCCTTTAACAGATTCACAGTTCAGCCATGTTCATCATTCTATACGAACATACATTAACAAATTGATTATGAAATAACTGCATACCGGTTCACATAGCTAGAATATTGCACTCCGATCGATAGTATGGCGCTGATGACACAAGCTGTGTAGATACAATCACGTCGCCCATTCCGTGTTTGATGAGAGGCGACGAACATCTATGTTAGAAAGCTGAAGGATTTCTTTTTGTTCGCAGCTTTTACCACTTGCGCAGTTTTAACAGTTACCGTCGACCGTTCTCTGAGCCGTTACAGTGAATCTGCTTATTCATTGAACTCTCGAAACATCCAAAGCTTGATGTTATCTATTCACCATCACAAGTTACTAAAAACTAACAATTTACCTTAAGCAAACTATACCTACAAGTAACTTTTTTGTTAGTATCATATCGGGTTTATGATTTATAAAATAACGATTGAAATCTGTTTAATTGTTCCTAATATTCTAGGAATCATTACTGGTAAAATCTGAATATTTTAAAATATAAAGAAATATCGACAAAAAATTATTATGTTCCTATATGTATCCAATATTCGTACGATGCAGAGTATTTGTCACATAATATTTTACATAAAACAAACACAGTTTCCAGAAAATAATAGCTTTAAAACGTAGTAAATCGTGTGACCTAGAATTTTTCAGGATTTTAGGGCGTGTTTGTTATTAACGGGAAAGTGTGTTGGCAAGCTTTTATGCACCGACTGCGCTGCCTGAAAACTAGGTCAGCTCTATGTAAGGACTTCAGCTTACAGCGACACTGTGACCTGGGTCAGGTCAGCCCTGAATATACGTTATAGGTACATCTCATATAATCGATATTCACTTGCATTTTTTCCTTAATCATCATAAATATTACGAGGAAAGTTTTTTTTGTTGTTTAGCTCTAGTTATCATGGTAGAGTTTTAGAAGAACACAATTTGGCTATATTTTTTACATTATTTGTTTACGATGCGATGTATGATTGAAAAATTATAGACCAGCCCTATTTAGGAACTTCATGAATACATAAGGACATACATACAAAAACACATACAAACATAGTGTAATAGTAAAAGTATTTTATAAAACACATAAATATTTCACAAATCCACTTTATCAATAGGTAATTAAATTTAATTGTTGACAAGTGAAAGACAGACGCAATGTTATCACATTATTTAAATCAGTTATCGGGGTGGGTGGCGCATGTTTTAGTGATTCAGTACATTGTTAAATACGTACATTTTTGTTTATATTAAACTTTGGTAATAATTAAATTATTATAATAGATAAGTATATATTATGATAGAATTTATAAATATTATCTTTAAGAGAACCTTATTTATTAGCAAATAAATACATCATAAACAATGCGTAATATTTATCAGAAATCATCTAAGATCAATTTCAATGAAAGGAAGTTATCTAACGCAGCCATAATAGCAGGGTCTCTTGTATTAGGGTGAATGAACAGTCAGTCCACCTGATGGTAAGTAAGCATTGTCACGCTTGAGAACACTAAAAGTGTAAAGTAAAAGATGGAATGTGCAGAGGAATAGTAGGGATTGAATTTGTATGTCTAATTTCTACTTGAAAATGAATACACGGTTCATACAATTTTTTGAAGCCTGTATTGAACTGTACAAAATATATAGGCGGTTCCTGATGACGTTTGACTTAATCACACACATCTATCAGAAATGTCATGAGAAAAATCTGATTTTAGATTAAAGTGTGCAATATTTTCGTGATAGCGATGGTTTTATGATAAGAGACAGTTGACCCTCTTGCATCATGCCGTTGTTAACAGGGTAGAAGTAGTTTGAAAAACTTTGCTAAAAAAATATTTTTATTTTATGAATTGTAATACCCTGTTCTTAAAACTTATAAAATCAAAAGTTTTTAATTTATAATACAGTTATTTAACAGTACCTAGATAATTATATAAACAATAAAGAGGGTAATTAGTAAATATTGCATGCAATAGGGGTGTTAAAGCTTTAGGCGATTCTTATCCTCCGGGAATGATTGGTGAGCCAAGTGTTTGCCTCGATTCACTTTTGAAACTTTCTAACCCTGTGTTGAAGAGAAGCGGTAGGGAGGGGCGAGCGCGGGTGCCAGAGAGAGGGTACCGACCTCATTGCCCATTGCCACTCCTCCCGCCGAGGCGGCAGGCCATTTTTATTGAAAACACTTCCGAGTTACATATCGTGCGCGACTTTTTTCGGACGCAATCCTTACATCCTTGACTTTTTTTAATAGTTTTAAATTATCCAAAATATAATTGGCTCGGAAGAAGTGACGCAAATCAATGATGATTTTTATTGTAACTTTATTATATTTCGGCAGTGTTTGAAAAGTGTTATTTTGATTGAAAAATATAAGTGCGCCCCGCGGTCTATTTTCCATTCGGTGTCGAGTTCGTACGGTTGCGAAAAGTGGCGAAGTTCGGTCATCTCCGGCGGTGATCGCAACAACGGAGGCGCTTTATCCACCCCGCCCGTGAGCAAGGGAGATAGAAAACTCTGCTGACATGGCGACAGTGCGAATGGACTAATGTTTTTCACGTGGAAAACTCATCCCTTGAACAAACAATCATAAAGGTATGCTGTACACGACTTTTAACTATTACCCAATAATTCCTTTAATTTATTATATGAAATTTATGTATAAGGATAAAGGTTTCGTTCTCCCTAGTTAAAATAAAATTTATTATTATTGTTTTTATTTTAATTTTAAAATTAAATTATTTCATTCAAAATATCGAATGATATGTTTGTGAAAATTGTATGAGAATTATGTCTTATATAGAGCTCATAATAACACGTTAAAAATTTAATTGACGAATTAATTTTTGAAGTTGAAAAATCGGTGTCCTTGGTAGCTAACGGCAGTACATTACCGGTACTCACACCCTAAACGCTTTAGTCATCGTTTTATTACTAAATAGTAGTCTTCATCTAGGTACCCTTAAATTAGTTTGATGGACTAATAGGGCGATCTTAGTAACGCGAGAGGAAATCAATAAATTTCAATAAATCAATATTTAAACCCTGCGCTGAATATATCCGCTGCCGCCATTTCGATGATGACGACGTATTTTTTGTGAGAGATATTCGAGCCGCGCAGCGAGTCGGTATTCGCCGCGCGGGGTTGCGACCGTCAGTCGTCGGGTGAGCGGGGTGCGACGTAAACGCGGACTCGGACTATGGCGGAAGGGCTGATTCTCATTCCCATAAAAGGGTCGAGTTGATTAAAGTGCAGATACGTGTGGTACGTTTACTTATGTTTGTGCAGTGATTTAATTATTCTCAATTTGTTCTTATCGCGTCGTATCGGTCGATTTAGTGTGGATATCGTAGGTAATAATGCCATTGTGATGACGTAATGTAACGCGCTCGACTGGGTGCGTAGTAATAATTCGTGCGCCCGTTTATACCGCGATAACATTTGTGGTCAGCACCTGTGGATGTAAAGCAAATAATGGTTTAAAATACTTTAAATATATCCGATGTATCCAATAAGATTCTAATAAGAAATTGTTTACAACGATGCGTTGATTGCTAGAGAACAATTAATTTAGTACACTTAATTCATTGAACATATTTTGATTGCACTGTAACGTTGAAATATTTGTATATGCATACAAACTATAACACGTATAATGTTTTCCTACTGCAGTGCGCTCGCTGCACAGATTCTCCTCCCGCCGCCGCTAGAGGCGCCCTCGATTTTTAACCTTGATCAATCTATGAGGTCTATCTATGTACAAAGGATACAAACGTGCATTTACTGTTTCATGACAGTATAATAAATACCTACCTTGATGTTCATTTTATAGTTTATTTTTTTAATTGGCATTTATATTTAGAAAATAAGTAATTACTTCGGAATATAATTTATTGATAGCATGTTGCGAAATGTATGGTTTATTAATAAACAATAACTTTTTTTAAACAATGATTTTATTTTATTTTCCAAAATATTATGAATGAATATTCACATAATTATTATATACTTATAATTAATATCTTGAACGTTTGTTTTTGTATTTATTTAGTCGACGCAATATTTTATTTTATTTCATTCATTTATTTCTGGAATTAATGCATGTTTTAATAGTACCTATGTGAAACATTTTGTTATTTGCCGGTTTATCTTTGCAACCACAAGAAAAGTCATATCCGTCATACTTATTTCGCGTGCTCATCCTCAGAGGATAATCGCGTGACAGATAACACCTAACTTTGCTCACATGCCATAATAATAGTACATAAATTTTTTCTTCTAACACGATACTAGAGAAATCGAACAACAGTTATCTATAAAATGTCCATCAAAATCATATTTGAAGGAACTTTAATATTTTATACGGAGGTACCTAGGTATAATTTAAAATAATTACCAACCATCCCACATAGGAAAAATTTTAAATTCAAAACATCCCACACCTTCGAATAAAGTTGTCTATCATTAAATTAGATTATTTACTGCTTTGTATACTTATTTAGTTTTTATCCCCTTTTCCAGGTCCTCTCGCGCCCGTCACACAAAAGCACTATGAGAATAAAAATGGCTTCAAAGTAAACACTATCCATTGTTAAAGTTTTGTTGTATTATTCACGGAACAAGAGAGAATACTTATGTATACACAGAGATATTGTTGATATATATAGCTCTTAAGCCTGAGTGGTATTAATTATATCTTCCAAAGAAATAATACTGATTAAAGATGGCTACGCAAAGATTTTGTTTGAGGTGGAACAACCACCAGTCAAATATGCTGTCCGTATTTGATCAACTATTACATGCAGAGACGTTTACCGATGTGACACTGGCTGTCGATGGCCAATTGCTTAAAGCACACAAAATGGTTTTATCGGCTTGTAGCCCATACTTTCAAGCCCTTTTCGTAAATCACCAAGAGAAACATCCTATTGTTATACTAAAAGATGTACCTTATTCAGACATGAAAAGTTTGTTGGACTTCATGTACCGAGGAGAAGTAAGTGTTGATCAAGAACGGCTTACGGCATTTTTAAAAGTAGCTGAAAGCCTAAGAATAAAAGGCCTTACGGAAGTAAATGAGGAGAAATGCGATATTCCAGCGCTTACAAGTTCACTTATACAACAACAACAAACTAATAACTCTGCGCATACACCACCACCGCAATTGCATAGAATACATCCTTACATGCATCAAAAAAGGCCCGCGTCGGGAATTCCAAGTGGAGGTGCCCCTCCAAACTTGCTCATGCCTTTATTGGGTAATGCATTAATGCAACCGAAGAGGAAAAGGGGTCGACCAAGGAAGTTGAGTGGAAGTTCAAGTGATGCTTTAAATACCGCCGCCAGTCCCCCAGGAGAGTTCATCCCAGAATCAGCATCCCACGCTTCATCAAACAGAGCTGGAGACCAGTTGATAAGAGGCTCACCTGAAATGCTAGAGGTCAAGATGTCGATGGACGGTTTCAACCCAGAAGATGGCACAACTTCGGGTGGCGAGGATGGAGGGGAGGCTCTCATGATAGATGAAGGCGATGATGCTCAATCCAACGAAGCACCGAATTCAGGCAAAGACTCCGAATCTGCAGGTATGTACTATGATAATGCACTGTATACACGGTGATAGTAACGATTTATGATAGTAATTTTATACTCTTATAATTCTTTATCTAATTTATTGCTATTCTTGTATGCAACGTTATTGGTAGATATTGTTATTGAGACGGTTTCATGTACTCCAAACATTAAACATCGCGAAAAGAATTTAACGAATCATGACTTGTACTCGCTTATCTATTGTAAATACAAATGTAATCTTCCCTTCCATTTACCTAACACCGCTAGAAAAGATGAACAATATGAAAAGAGAAATAGTTTAAAGAAAAGCTAATGGGATATAAGCTTTGATGTTAAAAATCTAAAAATATAAGTGAAAAGTGAAGTGATTATTAATGATTATATTATATTTAATTTATTTTTCTGAACGGGGTAAGTGATAATCTATAAAAATTTTTCGTATCGAAAGATAAATGCTTATTCTTCCATAAAAGAATGAATTCTTTGCTTGCTTTTCTGCTTTCGGGGAGAGCTATTAGAGGAATGGCCAGGGGCATTTTCGGTGTGGTATAATTGAGTAACAACATTTCATTCTTATAACTTCCTTAAACAAGTATATATAACGTAGAGTAAAGGGAAAACAAACAAGGCTTATTCCCAATAGCTTTCCTTCACATAAAGCAAATTGGAAATATTATAGTGTCTGGATTCTAATCTATTTTTTTGCTACGCTAAAATATTTCCATATGCAAATAGAATCATTAAAAAATAAACATACCATTCGATTTTTAAACTCGTCATAACTCTGCATAGACAGTAAGAATCAATTAAATTATTTCAGATACCGCAAAAGTACCCAAAGAGGAAACACAACCAAATTATCCGTCAAACGGTCCCGTGCTTTCTATCGAAAATGGATCAATTAAACAAGAAACTGTTACGGAAGGCACAGACGAATACAACGAACCCATAGAGTATAAATATAATCCAGACAGAAGCCGAGAAAATTCTAATTCACGAGACGGCCCGTTGAAAGATACAGATGATAAAAACAGGCTAGGTCGTAACTTAAAACCAAAGAATAGTAAAAAAATACTTCCTCAAATGTCAAAATTTAGAGCTCGAACTCTGTTCAACCAACTCTCTGGCTTATCTAATTTGAACCCTGCTTTGAATAGCTTTGATAAATTCCCTCCTGAAACTGTTCTTATGCCAGCCCTTGCCACTCAATTATTCGCGGCAGAGTTGGAACAAAACAACCTCAATATGGCTAACAACGAAGTGGCAGACTTATCCCAAACTAATTGGGAACATCGCATATTTCCTTCTCCAATTAGGAAGAATAACATAGGCAATGTCGGCAACTATCATGAGGAAACTAACGAGTCGGTGCGGGATTACTGCATTAAGGAAGGCGAGAATGTATTCAGATGCAAAATATGTGCGAGGGTATATACTCACATAAGCAATTTCTGTCGACACTATGTCACTTCTCACAAAAAAGACGTTAAAGTCTTCCCTTGCCCCATTTGCTTCAAAGAATTCACCCGCAAAGACAACATGATCGCACATTTAAAAATAATACACAAAAATCAACCGAATGCCAATGAGCAAACGGCTAAGCAAGAGTCTTAATTATTTGTATGGAAAATTATACTCATGTTACTTACACGATTAGACGAAAAGATCTGATTTTATGTGTAAGTTATATTAAATTTTGTCTGATAAAATAGAATTTGATCGAGTAAAACGTGTAGTTTGCAATCGTGTAGGAGTTCGAGCTCTAAGTTTCACCTCTATCAATAAGTTTGTTGATATTTTGAACGACGTTGATCGTTCGTTGTTATATTTATCTATTTATTTATGTTGTTCCATTTGTTTCTTAGAGTGCTGAACTTCAAAGAGATTTTAACAAATTCTGTAATTTACTTGTTATTTTGCACTCACTTGTTACTTAATTTTATTACTTACAAACTTTCAGGGTACAAATGTAACTACTCATAGTGATCGTTTAATCAAACGTAGTTTATTCGATTACATGCAATTCTCATTGAACTGAATTAGTTAGTGTAGATTAGAATTTACTTTACGAGTATACCAATGGCGGAGCCTTTTTGTAAATTATAAATTATATGATATTTATTAAGCGGTATATTAAAAGTAACACTACAGAGGCTATAATCCTTACAAAAAGGCTAATATCGCCATTATAATATAGTAGTGGTGTGAAATGCATTTTCATTTAACTTGCCTTTTAGTGATCTTAGTTATAATATACATTATAGAACTTCTCTGAAGTTATAACTCAATGTGGGCTATGATTTTAATTTCTAGGTTTGTTAAGATTAATTTAAAATAGTTTATCGATGTTGAAAGGTTTGGTTGTAAATGTTATTCTGTCAAAATAAATGCAGCACGGTTGCTAATAGTTGAATAACACTACACTAACCTCATTTAAACAAGTATATAGCATTGATACAGTTCCTTGATATGTTGCAGCTATTAATCTTTATTATATCGAAAATTCAAAAACCTATACTAATTAGGGGGATGTTTGATCTTATTTTTTTCCGTTTAAGGAATGAGTATATGTTAAAGACAATACCTATCATAAAACTAAAGTAGAAATGTTTATACTACCTATATAAAATAACGAACATACCATTATTATTATATTGACATGTATATATCCTTAAAATATCTAGCAAAGAGTATAATATATTATAATATGTTAAAAAAGAAGATTATTTGAAATGTATAAAATAAAAATTGTTATTACTTGTAACGACACAACTTCACGTTGTTGTTAAAGTGATGTTAGCAAGGTGCTTTGGAAAAGGTTTAAATACAGGAACCATGAGATGATTTGTAAATTCGATTTAATTAGATGTCAAATTGCCTTAAATATAAATTAAGGGATCGTACTTATAATTTGGTTATATTTAGATGCAATTGTAGTCTTCCAAACCGGTAGCGAACACTTCGTCTTAGTTCAATTATTTACAAGATACTTACAAAAAACAAATAGGTACCTACTGAAATTATTGATTATTTGTCTTTATCAGTCGGATGTTTTACCCAGAACGATACGTTAAATTTTGTAATTTGTAGGTCCAGGGAACGCTTGCCTATTAGTGTGCCTTTACTTGTTATATTAATAAGTTAATTCGACTACTAGTTGACTAAGAAATTTCAAAGAATATTGTGTATAATTGTTTATTTTCATTATTCAAAGTTTACAATCTATTTTAAGAAGCTTCCTTAGGATTATAGAAACCTTTAGGCCCAAGTAGTTAAATATTTGTAGGAAATTAGGACTGTCATCTCATGTTTCCCACTTTACTCGAAATTAAAAAAGGATATATATGTATAAAAACGATTTATAATATTTTTAACAGGGCGATTTCGCCTGCTTAATCGTTGTTAAGACTGTTAAATTCATTAAACATTAAATAACGAATTTATTGTACCCTTCATAAATTTATAAGAAAAATTTATCTTGGAAATTGGATAGGTACTTAATGATGAAAATTAGTAATATTTGAATGAGAGGCTAATGAAGTTTAGTATCTACTTACAATAGTCAATTTAGCCAGTGCCTAAACTTAAATTTTCGGAAACTTAAACTCGTAGTACTTTCGTTTTAAATGTCTAATGTTTGAATCTGAATCCCTTCATAGAGTTCCTTACATATATTGCATTGTATACATTAATTTATTATTGTAGGTTCTGTAACAAACTCGTATCCATCAATTATTAAACAAGTTAATTTCAAATGTTAATATTGATTGAAATTTATTTATTTATATAAATGCTATATCATCAATTGGTGCTAAATTAAACTTAAGAAATGTCGCATATAATGTGATGTTATAAATGATGTCCCTAAACAAAATGTTATTTGTTGATAATGTTATTTTCAAATATATCTATGTACGCTGCCCTAGTTAGTTAATTTTAAAATTAACTCTACGAAATGGGGCCCTTCTGTGAAACTAGAATGAATGTATAGTATATTTATTTACAAAGATATCTATTTATTTTCAAACTGTTACTTGCTAACGTTATGTAATATATTATAGTATATCACGACATATTCACGATTCATATATAGACTTATCTTGAGCCAATACTAAAGTAATATTTATGCTTCTTATAGATTATTAATTATATCGATAATATTTCAAATTTTAATGAAAATAGTAGAGAGTATGTATTTAAATTTGCATCAAATACAATATTGTGTACCTATTTACGATGCTATAATAGTTACTGTTATTTCCTTTTACTCTAAGTAAAGCTTATGAAATCTACATTACTTAGCTGGCGTAGAGAGGTGTTATGTATTAGTTTGTTGCGATTCGCAGTGTTTTGCGGGAACACAGATACACTCAACTATGATATTTATGCAAACAGTATGTAACTGGTCTAATTATAATACAGAAATATATGCACATATTTTTTTTTTTTATATAAATTAATATATTTGAAAACTATGACATCGTGCGCAGGCACGCTTTAAACTAAATAAGGAACAATAACGTGCAAATATAAATGTTATAATGAAAATAACTTATTATGAATTTGGGAACAGACGATCATAATGTTTTGTTATAACTCTTCAATTCGGAAATGTAATAAAATATTTATATTTACACCTCTCTTTAACATATACATAGATTTAAAAATATGGGTTTAAATTAATACAAATTATTATATTATATTCAATAATAGAAGTTAGCCAAATGTTGATTCCATATTTTTTGTTATGTGCACATAGACAATAGTGAAGGCAAACTGTAATAAATTTAGAAAGATTTAGATTTGAAAGTTACACGAATAGCATTATTTGTTAATATAACAAAATACAATCGTATACAATAATATGTTAATTACTATTTTTAGAATCTTTAAAAAAATAAAAGTTACATCAAAAGAACGTTAATTTTTACTTAATGTTATTTTTTGATTTTATTTTCTTCGTTACTGTTTGTTTTATACCTCTTTATTTATTACGTGGTTCACTCTTATTCGATGTTGATTTTTTCTTTGTGAAGTTTAAGTACTTATATTATATTAACTGTCTTATCTATGTACCTACTTTGTTTATTGTTTTATAAAAGATTTGCTACTGTTGATTGTCGCTATCGTATTGGTTATTATAAATCATAATTCAACGGCACCATGGTTTAACCTCTGTGTAAGTGTATCTTACTGGTGATATCAGCAACGATGCTATTAACAAATAATTCATTTTTTTATATTAAATAAATATATAATAGTAGCAAAGTAACAACACGGGTTATTAGTAAAGATTAGAATAAGTTATTTATAATATATTATAGTTTTAAATTGTGTTGTAAAAAAGGAGTGAATTTTCTATTCTGTAGAAAAATAGTAGTCACGAAGAGAGGACTGATCAGGTAGGTAACGTTATCATTAAATTGATACTTCTCTCACGTTTTGTAGATGGTGTGGTTAGAGCTAGGTTTTATGTTTAAAATGCTTTCAATGTTGCTCAAATTTACGCTATGCGAGAACAAAGTATTTTTGGTTCAGTACAAATTGTTGCTTGTATCCCTTAAATCCATGGACAATTAGTTTCATTTATACTTTTTATGTTATTTTATTCTATGACATTATAATTTACTTTTTTATAATTAAAAGTCTCAAAAGGCAGCTACATCATTTTAAGCTTAATGCAAAATCAATGTACACGCCCTTCAATATATTATGACCCACCTTATGTGATCTTTTAGCTAAGCTGACGTTAATTTACGTCTTTTATACTTAAATATCATTAATATGTACCTACTACAAAACTTGCCGAAACAGTTCCAAATGCAAATCCTTGAGTCCTATTTTATTCATAGTGAAACTTTACTTTTTGTTAAATAATTGTTTAATTTATTATTTAGATAATATGATTATTTTGTAACGTTTACATGTTTGTTCTCTTACGATCCGTTCTATTGTAGTATATAAAATATAGTTAATGTTCGACTCTAAATAGAATTAAAAAAATTAAGCATTTTCTTATTACGTTCATCAGAATTTTTTGTTTCTAGTTGAATATATGTTTTATTTAAGGTCCTTCCGACGAGCGAGTTTGTGATCTATGTCTATATTTTATGTTTTAAATTTAGATATTACAAAAAAATTTTGGTGCTAATATTGTCTTCTTGACAATATTCTTTTTTGGTATATTATAACAAACTCGTTCAAGAAGTAGTTCAATCACTTTTTTGTTTTTTTTTTTTTATCATGGTGTAATTAATTACTCATTGAACAAATAAATCTTAATATATTTTATGTTGTTGTTTTTTTTTTGGTTTGTTTTTTATTTCCCTTTATTAGCACATTATCACCAGCTATTGTTATTATTGTTTGCAGAAATAATTTTTCACCATTAATTAATCATCTTACCCTTTCCTTTATAAATTGTTTTTATTTTCCAGGACGTGGTACTCCAGAGTTTGAGAGTAAAGACACACTTTATCTCCAATCACCTTACAACGATGCTTCAGGGAAAGTTCGCGTTAATCCAGCAACACAGTCGGCGTCAACTTCCAATGAATATCAAAACGATTCAATAAATAACAACACTTTACAACAAGGTAACCAGGCCCAGAGACCATCGGCTCGACGGCGGATACGGAGAAGAGCTAATTCAGCTTCCAACGACCCCGCGGAGCAACTTACGGAAATGTCGGTCAGAGGCCTAAATCTCTTCAGATACGCTTCGGTGAACGAAGGCGTTTATCAATGCACAGAATGTGCAAAGGAAAACATACAAAAAACATTTAAAAATAAGTATTCATTCCAGAGACACGCATTCCTCTATCATGAGGGTCAACAGCGAAAAGTCTTCCCTTGTCCTGTATGCTGCAAAGAATTTTCCAGACCAGATAAAATGAAGAACCATATGAAAACGACACACGACTGTTATGTACCTAAGGATTGTGTTTATCCGCCAAATACATATTTCATATTACCGGGTCCGCTTCCAATTGATGGAATCGATCCATCTGGAATCAAATTGGAAACTGTGGGGTCAGGTTCACCTCACGGTTCAATACCACATTCTTCTCCTGATCCCGCGCAGGCTTAGAAGTTACAGTGGTCTAAGTAATATATAAATTCCAAGTGTACTTTTATAGACATTCATAGTGCCTTCTATAAAATGCCTTAAGTTGTTTAAAATATATTCTTGCAATTATTAGGTAGATATAGGTATCCAGAGTTAATTAGTTTGTACAAGTCGTTCTATTTTTGGAGTGGAATTTTAATATACATTTTATATTTCCAATGATACTGTTATGCATTTAATATCTAATGTTTGTTGGAGCTCATTGTTTCAATAGTTTAAAATATTAAGGTTGTGCGGATTAGACAATAATTATACAAAATAAATAAAGGCCAGTTACGCCTGAATTATGGCGATTAAATTTTAGATTTTTTACAGAAATATTATATAGAAATGACGGGTGCTTAGGAAGTCTGAAAATTTTCTACGTTTTACGCTCTTTATTGTATTTAATTCTGTTATATTATTCTTCTTATATATACAGATAATAAGTAGTAGTTAAAATCACATATTTAGCAACCAAAGACTGTAATTTCCTAATAATATTCCGTTTTAAAAATCTGAATATTTTAAAGTTTCCTCTCTTTTAAAACCTGACTTAGAAACTACTAAACTTTCTAAGTTATTCGCCATTGTAATAATTTAAATATATGTTATCGTATAAAATTAAGCAAATATATTATTACTAATGATAATATCAACATAATATGTAATAGTGCCATAGCACAAATATTTTGTATAACAGTTTCCATTTTTTTTTTTAATTTTCGTAGGTTATATAATTGTATAAAGGAGTTCTATCACAATAGAACCTAAAAACGACAATCAGCAGTTCTTCCATTGATAAGGAAAAATATAAATATCATTAATTTAGGTGATAATACTATGTTAACGTTTTAAAATATAACATTATTGTTTATGGTAGGTAAGTTTATTACTGGTTAAAGTGTTTATAACGAGCAATTTTATATAAGATTGATATACCTAGGTATATAATAGTATAGATATATTTACTTAAAATCGGTTATTTGAGTTTTGTGTTTTAGATTTTGCGCACAATTTTTATATAAGTTTATCTAAGGTTATAGGTTCAAGTTGGTGTATATAGTGGGGGATGTATAAACTTGGATCGTTATAGATTTTATATTCACCGTTAAGGTATTAACAATTGCAGTGTGATGTTTTTTTTTAATTTAGTTAGGTATTATATTATGCGCCAGTCAATCGCACAAATTCTTTCCCGGAGCTGTGTAAAGGGCTTTTTCATTTTATTTGTCTATCTGCTTTATAAGAAGCGACCTACGATAGGATCTACCTACAACTTGGAGTCTATAATTTTTATTGCGTCCGAGCTGTTAACCTGTTATTTATTTCTTTTTTTTTTTCTTTTTTAGTATTTTATTTTGTGATATTAGTGCTAACTAAGTTAGCTGTCATGTTCATTGTTAAAATATCATTATTTTCTCTTCACTTACTACCTACACGCTGCTAGGCAGCATATCGCTGGAAAGCAATTAAAAATCGTTTTCAATGAGTATTACGTATAAACGTACAAACATATATCTCATTATTTCTTTCTATAGTTACTGCAATTGTATTTTTGAATTTTTCTACCTAAAAGGTTCACACTTTTATTTGAATGACGGTAAATGTTTCCTCGTTGACATGGTATTAATATTTCAATTTTTGCATTTAATATCTATAGATACATTCACGAAAAACAACTATCGTACCATCTCACTTTTAAAAACTTACCAATGCTTATCGAATAGAAGATTCTTACATTAATTAGAAATCGAGTAGGCCTAATCCTAATTTTTGCAAGTCGTCAATTTTTATGACAGGATTTAAAGTTTCTAGACCCTATTGTAAGTTGGTATATATGAGAATTTAAGTGTGGACCTTCAAAAGTTCATTCAATTATCTATCTATTGAGGAGTTTTTATAAAGTCTATCTTTATCTAATAATATAATAGATCTAGTGCAATATAATTTGCAAGTGTTAATTAATTCTATATTCTATTAAAAGGGTATTTAATTGAAGAACAGATATTATCAACGATAGAGATATTTATCAACAGTTTTCTAAACGTCTGTATTTTAGTATTATATTATAATATCTATTTTATAGTTTTGTTTGATAAAACTTCTTTTAATTACTACATGTTTTTGTTTGTTTATTTTTAACGGACTTGGTATGGGAACTGTCGATAACATTTTATTATTGGAAAGGAGTTAAGAGGCCGTATCGATTTTAAGAGTGATTTTGACTTGTTTCTTTAATTCTTTAGGAGCTCGTTTAAAAAAACTAACTACTATGTTATATGAAAGTAATGGTATAATTTAAAATTCTCTAGAATATTCGATTATATAGATCTGCCGTAACAACGTTTGCGCTCCCGTATATTATCTAAAATTCTAGAGAACTTTAAATTATTCCATTTCTTTCATAAAACATATAATATGTATTTTTTTTATTGCAAATTTTTAAGCATTAACCTATCATTTAGTGTGTATTTTTTATTTTTTTTTAACTCTGTTGTAAGAACTAGAAATTCGACGCCATATACGCATAAAATTTCATCAAAGTAAGGCTATTTTAACTTAGATGTTCTTTGAATTTTTCAATAAAAGTACATAAATTGCCTCGAACATATTTTAGGATGTCTCAGTGTCTTTACTGTAGTATATTTTATAAGAAAACTTCTTCTATTAAATTCCGTGTAAAATACAAAGACACGAACGTCCCGCATGGAAAAAATTGAAACACGCCTTAGGTTATTGGCTATTAAACAAACTGGACAATGAATATCAATAAATTGTCTCGAACGTATTTTAGATATCGAATGAATCTTTAATTTAAGATATCATCACACATTGTTACTAATTTAGTTTTGTTAAACGAGCGTCTAAAGAATTACAGAAACAAGTAAAAATCACTCTAAAATCGATAAGGACTCTTAAGTACATACATTTATGACTATTCTTAAAGTATTATGTAAGTTAACATTTACGATAGATGATATACTTTTTATCAATGTTATTAACACGTACTACCACAGTTTAACTGAATTACATAGTTTTATAGATATAAATATAAATATTATTGCAAATAGCAAAGCTTTAACACTAAATTCTTTTAATGTTAAAATATTGTATGTAACAATATTAAAGTAGTTTTAAGAAAAAGAATCTTACCATCGCAATAAGTAATTAAATGCGAATTATGTACACTACCTACAAATAATGAATAAATAAAAAATTAGATTTATTTTGTTTTCATTTTATACCTTGTATTATAGAGCGGAGCATGTTGTATTACTTATGATAAACTGAAAAAAATAGCATGAAATCGACCTTTATGGTTGTTATTTAGATAAATCTAACAGTAAGCTTTTACTTTTAACATATTTAATGCAATTAAAGTATCTTGCTGAGTTAATTATGTTTAATTAAAATATAACCGATTTCAGCATATCAAACAACGTATTATGATGATGTGGACAGTAATTTCCCAGTTATAACATTGGAGGTCCTATCCACAAACACAGACCATAATTACTCTACAAATTATGCACAAGAATATAATGAACATAATTCACATGAAATGGAAGTTATGGACTGTGAAAATGACGAAACAGGTGTACATTTCCTATCAGAGCAAATAAGTAATGAATGTGATAAAAAAGAATTTGGAGAAGACGCTGCTAATAGCTCTCCAACAGTGAGGACTGACTTGCTAGAATATATGATAAGGAGTGACGGGAAAGTCGTCTGTAAGCTCTGTGGCGAGGTATTGCAAAGCCGTACACATTGGTACAGACACAAATACAAAATTCATTCGGTTAATGCTTTAAATCCAACACCGTTGTTCCAATGTGAGCAATGTGGTGTATACTTTAAAAGCAGAAAAGGTATGTATAATAATGAAATGTATATTTGAAAAGGTCGTTCTCCGAAAAATAGTTAAAGTCATAAAACATTAATGTTTCAGGATATATCGGACATTTAGCGAGTAGACATAACGAAGTTTTAGCGGATTCTACTCCAGTTACAACTAACACGAAAGCTGAAAGTATTTCAAGTAGAACGTCAGTCGCAGAACCTCCTCCTGACATAAAAGATGAGACCGATCCTGAAATGTCAATACCAAAGACGAGTGTACCGAATTATCAAACTGCTACGGTTGTACAGTCAACAAAATCCTCGGCAAATAAGAATACAGAACCTAAAAAAACATTCAGACAACAAAGTAAGGGTAGGTTACTTCGTTTGACTTGTTAAAAAGGGGAGGTTATTCGGGGTTAACCACCCCTACTGTATTGAAAAGTAAAGATATTAACATTCATAAAATTAAAATAATGACAGGCGCGCCGCATATCATATAATATCTCGTATACTGCTTATTTTTTTATTTACCCGGGCCCATATACGGCCCACTAATCACTAAGATTCGCTCAATTCCTTACGGAAGCTCCTTTCTGTTTAAACAATAATTATAATAATTTGTGTTTGGGATATTTCCAGGTGATAATACCGTACGAACTGCAAGCGAATGGGAAGAAAAAAGAATCAGAGAAGAAAAACTAGTAGCTGACATAATTGCCCGAGTCCGCAAGGAATGTGAAGGTCGGGCTAACATGCCAGCGCGACGTGCGTACTCCCGTAGAACATCTGTGATGCACTCATGACATAAGAATTCTTAAATTAACATGGATAAAATGTTCCTCTTGCAATAAATTGCAGGCCTAAATTTTACAATTCAATGACTAGTGCCAAAACCGTGTCAAAAGTCAACAGTGTGTCAAATATTAAATTTTACCTAGATTTTACTTGTTACAAGTTGTTCATGTTTTGTTTGCATTATTATTTAAGAGCAGAGCTCTTTATTAGAGACTGGTTTTAATTAGAAAGCAAGCGTTTTAATTAGAATCTAGTTGATTTTTAAATGAATTTTTTAAGATGGATAATATTTTTTGTAAGCCAATTAAATATTATAAAAAGTCGGAAAAACGGAAACAACGTGAAAGTTCCTATTGCATGGCAATACCGCCGATGATATATTTTTTTAACGCTTAGCTTTTTTGTAATCTCATGTAAATTAAACCATAAGAAAAATAGGAATATTTATGCAATCTATATTTTGTTAAAGTAAGTACTTACTAAAGAGGTAATTTTGTATGGTAATGAACATTATTTTCAATCTGTACTGTAAAATTGAACATTAAAAATTTAGGCATACATTAATATCCAAATTTTAATTCAGTTTGAAACATAACGCTATGCAATGTTAAAAATTATGATAATCAGGGATAACTAAGAATTTTCAATATTATTTAAATAAGTGGCTAGATGCTTCAATAATATTTTACGTTTACAAAGTAATGATATTAATTCATAAAGCATTGAATAACTTTTGAGTTTATGTTTTTTTGAAAAAAAAACTTCAAGATACCAATTTTAAAGAGTTATTGCGTACAAGGTGTCCCGCATGTGTTATACGTACAATGCTCAATGGAACTTACAGTTTTGTATACGCTGATTTCGTAGAAAATACTTAAAAACGAATAGATTCCCCCTAGTTCGCATTATGCACCACCGGAAAATACAGCATTGTGCGGGTGGCAAAGATCTGCGCGTTGTTATTCAAAGGTCTACACCTTTGAACAGTTACAAGAATTTATCAAATAGAAATCAAACCCTAAAAAGACACAAGTTTGTGCGTTTACCACAAAGAAAACACCCTTCGTCATATCTCCATGCTTTCAGGGCATTCCTACCAGAGTCTCAGCTAGTATTAGTATACTTGGTGTCGACATTTCATGTGACGTCCAGTTTCGTTGTCATCTGGAAGGTAAGGAAGGCTAAGTTAGCCTCTCAAAAACTTGGTGTGCTCTGTAGAGCGGGACAGTATTTCACACCCGGCCAACGCCTTCAACTCTATATAAGGCACAGGTCAGGCCGCACATGGAATACTGTTCCCATCTCTGGGCCGGTGCACCCAAGTACCAGCTCCTTCCTTTTGACCGAATCCAGCGACGTGCAACACGGTTTGTGGACGATCCTTAAATTACTAATCGGCTGGACTCTTTGGCTCTCCGTAGAGATGTTGCATCTCTCTGCGTTTTTTACCGCATTTTCCATGGTGAATGCTCTGAAGAGCTGTTCGGAACAATACTTGCTGCTGAATTTCACCACCGAACTACACGCCACAAGCTCAAATATCACCCACATCATCTCGATACTTGGCGTTCTTCCACTGCGTTTTAGGAGGAACTTCCTACCGCGCACTACTCCTTTGTGGAACGACCTTCCAACTTCAGCTTTTCCGAAGGATTATGACTTAGAATACTTCAAGAAAAGAGCGTACTCCTCCCTCAAAGCCCGGCAACGCACCCACAATACTCCAGAGTCTGTGGATGTTCATGGGCGGCGCCAATCATCGCTTTCTGTCCGATGACGCGCAAGCTCGTTTGCAGGCTTATACATAAAAAAAAAATATATATATACACGGGGAATTAAAGAGTACACATTAACTATTTTACGTAGATATCAGCGCGTGAAAAACTTTTCCTAAAGTATTAGATAATATCTATTATCTATTATTAAATATGTGACACTAAATAATATGTCTCCCCGTGACCACTCTCTCTTTAACAATACATAATATATAAACTTTAATTATGTATTCTAAGCTCTCGCTGTAAAATATTAGTCTCCATAGTAAACTATGGAGTCTACTCTCCATAAGTGCGACAACTCTTAACGGACTATGAACGAACAAACAAAAATATTTTAAGTGGTTAGTATAGAGTTTACTGATTCAACTTTCTATATATGTTCTGTGGCCTAGTACAATTTTGGAGTCATGCTCTTTTGTGTGTTACAAGTGGCTGTTACATAATAACCGATACTAATGTTTTAAATGTAGATACATCAAAATATGTCTTATGTAGTTTCAATAATAATAATATGTGTCTAATACCGAGTAATATATAAAGTACTTAATGTTAATACATAATAGCGGTTTCATTCATAATGTAATAATTATCCAAATGCGTGTTATTGGTGTCTACTATATTTATAAGCCTACTGACAATTAATTATTATTATTTTACTCGTAGAATTATCAAATCCTACGACATAGGTTCTTGAGGTAATGCATAGGTAATAAGTAACAGTAAGATACAAATGTATTTTATTTTGTTTCATATCATAAATGTAAGATTAAATCCAATAAAATGGTTAAAATAATATACAGAGTGTGGTTTGAACGGATTGAGTTGGGATACAGTTATTTTAAAAGAAAATTTGTAATTACTTATTATAGGGAGGTACCTCATTTATGTATTTGTTTACTTGGATAACAAAAATGAATAATTTTTTTACACGAATATGTACTTACCTAAAATATGGAAGATATTTTAAAAATACTAATAAGTAGATACATATCCAATGATAATATTTTTTATTTTATTACTTCATAACGTTTATGTCTTTTTATGTACTTTAATGTCTCTTATCATCTTTACATGCTTATTATATTTGGATACACAGAGCCAAGCGATTGGCAGATTAACTACCTACATTTAACTATTCTTTACTTTTCGAATAATTATTAATATGA
>CAJQZM010045585.1:0-14163 GCA_907164665.1 Colias nastes
ATCTTGGATTTCAGTTTTGACCTCATTTTCGTTAATAGCTACCCCAATTACCATGAAAATGACACCCATGACGATAAGATGTAAAATTTTCGTCGGCGCCATCTTGGATTTCAGTTTTGACCTCATTTTCGTTAACAGCTACCCCTAAAACCATGAAAATGACACCCATGACGAAAAGATGTAAAATTTTCGTCGACGCCATTTTGGATTTAAGTTTTGTCAAATTGCTTTACCCCACCAATCCGTTCAACAACCCATAAAAAAGAGGATCTCAGTCAACGTAACATAATTTTAAATTACAAATAATTGGAATATGAAACTTATACAGTTTACTCTTATAAAGTATCAAATATTTCAAATCACGAAAACGACAGTGCACGCACAATAATCTTTTTCTTATTCGTTTTTATCGTATAGGAGGTATCAACGTTGACAAGAGAGAATTTTAGTATAGTTGGTTCTTTGATATGCTGTTCCTCTTGCTATTTCGGTTATAGTCCGGGCTGTCTGGCTGGCCGCAGTGGTTGCGTTTATTAGTGCGCATCTTATCTGCACAGGAAATATCCTTAATTTAAAGTCATTTTTTAACGCGTAATTTTTAATCTTTTGCCTTTAGATAGATCCATCAGACATACATTTTTTATTGCAAGACGTTTTTTTCGTTGTTAAATAGGTGCCAGACGCAATTTTTATTTCAAAATAATTAAAATATCATCGAAATAAGTGAAATTCCATCAACATGAGTCCCCGTGAAGGATAAGTAATCACTGTTACTTATACTATAAATATAATATTCATTTTACTATTTACAATTTTTTGCAACAATCTACCATGGTGCCTCCTTTTCCCAACGAACCTCAAATAGGACGTCAAATGTAAACTTGATAAAAACCAAAGACATATCATCAAATTCAGATTAATACCCAAAAGTGTAATAAATATGAAAGTATCTATTAAAAATATTAGTTTACTAATTATTTAATATAAGTATTAAAAAAGGATAATATAATATAAGTAATAAAGTTATTAGTTACTTATCTTTTAAGCGGACTCATGTTGATGTAATTTCACTTATTTCGATGACATTTTAATAATTTTAAATAAAAAATTGCGTATGGCATCCATTTAACAACGAATAAAACGTCTTGCAATAAAAAAATTATGTCTGATGGATCTATCTAAAGGCAAAAGATTAAAAATTACGCGTTAAAAAATGACTAAAGTTAAGTATATCCTCCTGTGCAGATAAGATGCGCACTAATAAACGCAACCACTACCGCCAGCCAGACAGCCCGGACTCTAACCGAAATAGCAAGAGAAACAGCATATCAAAAACCCAACTATACTAAAATGACTTTTTTTAAAACGTTGGTAGCTCCCGTACCATTATTTTTGGGACGAGGAGCGATACACCCGTCCTTCCAAGAGCGCTTCTGAGCGCGGTCTGACGACCCGCGAGAGCAAAATGTATGAAGAAATCGACAAGTATTTTTAATTTAGCTTATAATTGAAATAAAATTTTGATTTAGATTCATAAAAATTACACCATATATAAAGGACTATATATCCCTCAATAATTTATAGGTAAGAAGATAGATTAGGCTTTTAATTTTCTTAAAATGGTACCGTTTTAGACCCCATTTTTTTGCATTTTATGCGATTATTGTGCTGGGAAAATCGTATTTCAGCGACAATTTTGTATGACGTCGTACGATTTTTATAAGATGAACGTAGAGCTGAATATATTATCTTTAAATTAAGATATTACTATGTTCTCACGTGTAATTGCTTTAAGTTAAAATGGTACCGAAAAACAGCGTGTTTTTGTAAAAATACGTAATAGCGTCCTTAATGCTACAAAAAAAAAGAAAAATTGATACTATAGTTTCACTTTTAAATCGAATGTTAGATTTGTTATAAATCAATATAAAATGTAAATTCACCAATCCTTGCAGAATCGTTTATTGTATCACTACATAGTTTATAACAAAGTCGCTTTCTCTGTCCCTATGTCCCTTTGTACGCTTAAATCTTTGAAACTACGCAACGGATTTTGATGCGGTTTTTTTTAATAGATAGAGTGATTCAAGAGGAAGGTAAAATACATATAATGTATAATAAAATCCATTAAATAGTGGAGAAGTACTGTTATTTTTGAGGTTTCTAATGTGATGTCGTAAAAAATTACATTTTTTCCGCTTACATTGCAAACGCAGGCTGAACCCTACGAGTTTTATCAAAATAATGTACTAAGTATTGTACACATTGAAAAGGTCTACAGAAAAGTCCGCGATGGTATATGTCTATCTCTTATGGATAACCCACAATAACTTTTTTTGTCATTTACTTTTTACGACAAATAATGGCAAATTTTCGAAGCGATTTTAACCAATACAGCATTAATCCTTAACCAATTAAATACCTTGAATACATTGTTCATTTAATATAGATCTATATGACCCTTTACACCGCATGATTTAAGTGAATATTTTCGAAGATATTACAGATTTAAAAATTGCGGGACGTAGCGTTTGCGGCGGTACCGGCGCGGCGGCCGGGAGCGGGCCGCTAGGTTTTTATATATGTACAACGTTCACAGTTTTTCTGTAGTGTATTTAGTATCAGCATTGCACCCGTGCGAAGCCGGGGCGGGTCGCTAGTAGACTAATAATTGTCGAATAACTGACTTTACTGGGGTCATAAGTTTGTTTAAACTGTCCTTTTTACTAATTATCTTCATACAAACGTGTTGATCCTGAATAATCTAAGGGATCGAGAAGTGTCCAACTTATTAATGAGGATGTATTTCGAAAACGTGCCGTTTGCTAGCGTACCTATGAAAAGTGCGCTTGTTTGTAAAGAAGGGGGAATGAGTTAATAATAAATGTATCTTTACAGATAATTCAATGAATTAAATTATCTTTAAATATGACCATGGAAACTTTTCATAAAAGTCGATATGAATTATGATGGGGACGTAAAACTTTCAAATGTGCTATGTATGTACAATAAATCTTTCATTAATACATTATATTCAAATTATAGCTTTCAATGTTTTACCTTAACTACACTTCTCAACAAAGCGTCGAGAATAAGGCTTTTGTACATAAAAAAGAACTAAATGTTTTTTTTATAAAAGTCCGGCTATATCAAATGTAGGTAAATAAATTTATACTCTCTACATTTTGCGTAGGCTCCCAGACAAAAATAAAGGAAACAAGTTACCTTGCCAGTTTATGCAGACACGACAGACAATGCATAAAGCACTATAAATCAGATATTTTTGTACTAGTACAAACCCTCCTTGCTAACTCTCCTTTGTAATTGATGTAGAGTACTCGGAAATAGAATAGATGTAGAGTCTTTATTAGTATTACAGCTCTCTGTATATGAAATAGAGGTAAGATATTATTTTTTAATTTAAAAACGTGTAACTCACGATAATAACCATTGCATATTACGTGTTCGCAATTAATACTGCAGGTAATTTTCAGACTAGCAATACAGAACTCTACATTTAATCAGTTGCACAATTATTGTACGGAGTCTACGTTTTACATAATATTTTAAGCGGAAAATTATCTCTTTTCTGAAGTGCAATGAACTGGCAGAGTGCACTGTGTACTCCCGAGAGAAAACCTCTAATTTACCTTGAGTGGACACAATTGGAAGAAAACACGAGAGAGGGCATCGCGCCGGATTAGATTAGCTGCGATAAGATAGCTCGCATCGTGCTAATATACCCAGCCACCGCTGACTCCGACCGATAATTGCAATCCATTAACTCCAAATAGTTCGCGACCGCATCGCGCGACACCTCGCATGTCCGAGCGCCGTCGCGCGTAGCCTTATCACGCGTAGCCGGTGCACCTTAGCCCTTCATAAATATTTACGAAACTCGGAGTTTCGCAGGCCGGTCGGGCGGGGCTGCACCCTAATGCAATGATTCATATTATTCGGTTTGCGGGCGAGTTGAACGTCTTCCATTATTGTCATTCATCGGAGGAAGTGGGCGGCGCGGGGCGGCGCGGGTGCCGGCGGCGGCCCCCGCGCGGTTTCACGGTATTCAGTCGCCCGTCGACACTCTCGCTGCTTGGACGCGAGAGACGCGATGCTAGTTGCTTTCCTTTGACGCATTCAGGCCGTGTGTGTGTGTGACCTCCGTGTTCCGCCGTCTAGACGCGTGTTGTGCTGGAACTGCCCCAGTGCGCGAGGCGATCGCTGGAGCGGAAGCGTGCAGTGCGACCTGTGCGAGTGCTATCAGCTGACCGGCTCGTCCACAGCCTGCGAGCGCACGGTGAGATCGATGCATGCGCTCATCTGATTGTCTATTTTAAGCCGCTCGAACGACGAATTGGCAAATATCTTCGATCGACGTGCAGGGATCGATTCGACGGAATTGATGGTTTTTAATGCCGAACGTCGGTGCTGTTGATAAACAGTGTCGGTTTACGCGTGTCGCGATCGGCCGTATTGTTGTGGATTGTACAAACTGTCATTAATTGAACGGCTTGTGAAAACATGTACGTGGTTTTGGCATGTTAAACTTACGTACTTACTCCTTGTGGTAGCGCGAGAGCGTTTGACAGCGAGTCAGCTGATTTCCGTCGCAATCAGAAGGAAATGTAACGCTATGTCTGAAAATGTTATCAGCACTCGATACAATCTACAAAGATACAGTAATGATTTAGTAACTATGTCTTGTATTGTCTGAATGCAAAATTATGTTATGTTTAAAAATGCAGAAAAGTAGAAACAGAAGCCATTCGTTATCTCTTATCAAAATGCTCTTGTGAAGGTCGAAATGATAAACGGGATACGGTGTTCACCAGTCCATCAAACAAAAGAGTTTACATTTGCATTATCTAAAGCAAACTCGACAAAGCCGATGAAACTACCTTTAAAACATTTTTTATGAACTATAAAAGCCATTAGACTATCTAAATAAGATAATAGCGTCATAAAATCATCGAATTATTATCGTAATGACTAACGTAGGCTATGGATGGTCTATCTATGTAGTATCATAGTTTATAGCACCGGAAGAGGCCAGTTACGGTATTCCGGTACATTGAAATAGTCATACGCATAGTAATATGGGAAGTAGACAATGAATACCATTTTAGAAAACAAATTAGTTGTGAAGGTATCGGTACAATGTACGAAGTTAAGTGACTACCGAAGTCAAATACGCGAAAGAAAGTTATAAATAAAGATGCTCATGTCGGGATGAATCATGTCGCATCCTTGGATACAGATAAAATACGAATATAGAGACATAAATAACGTTGCATTGTTCTTGCTCTTTTTGAATTATATCTCTATAAAGATTCGAATGTAGCTGTTTTCTAAACGCGAGTTTTGAAGGTAGTTTCACAAGCGAACTAAGTCTATGATTATAGACACCAACTTAATTATAAATAATTAAATTCATGATAAACGATAGGATTTGATTTTAAACTGGCTCTATAAAAGGAAAAAGTTGTACCATTGACTCTACTTAATCGATGTTATGTACCGTTTCTTCTTGATTGGTGGTTGAATAACAACATATAAACTTGAGCATGTGAAAATCTCTACATCGATCAAGTAGTTACTCTAGTAGAGTTTTACGAAAACGACTCTAATCTATGAAATTAAAATGACTCTAGGCTCTACAATCAGGAATCGAATATATTATTAATTCTGCAAGCAAAGCAAGTACTAAATACATAGATGAGTTATTGCCCACAGTCATTAGTTACTAGTCATAATAATTCATTGCTTCATAGCATCAAGAATCCTACTGAACCTTGCAACGCTGCCTAGATAGTATTAAAATTGATAGTTATACCCAAATTTTGATGAATGATACAGGTTTCTTGTAGATTTTACGCAAGTATTACAAGACGACAAGATTTTACAGATTGATTTTTTAAGAATATTACGAGTAGAGTTTTCTGGATTTTAAAAACATTTAATTCATATAAGCTTAAGGCGATTATATACAAATTACAGCAAGCGTTTTTTTCTGTCTTCTTTCCCGTTTTGAATCTAGAATTAATAAGATCTTTAATTCTAAATAATTGATATTATTGGGATGTTATCTGTTACCGGTAGTAGAATAAATAGCGGTAGTATTGGACAGGACATAGTATAAGTACCGGTAATAAGTAGTATTGCTTAGTATTCGTAGCGAGTAGTGCTAAACGGTATGAATTTTTAATCTGTATTATAATATAGATATCTAAATTGTAAAATCTTTAAAACTTTCCTAGTATTATAACTTAAAGTAAAAAGTGTGGGTATTAAATAATGATGTCATCATTTATATATTCTGTTTAATAGGAAAATTTTGTAAGGCTTTAAAATTTTAAAAGCAAATTTAAAATCATACTGCGAATGAAAAGATAATGAAACACGTTAGATTTGTGGATTTGTTAATGATTTGTAAGCAATAATAAAATGCTTCATTCAAAAAGAGATTTTAATCACAGATAGTTAAATGTTTATGTAAAGCAAATCAAATATGTTTATTTGCTCGTATAAGGTAATTTAAAGGTCTTATACCAATACAATATTTTTATCACATATACATACTGCCATTTTAAATGGCGTGCAAAATTTTTTTTTTATAAATTAAATCATCATTAATATAGGTACAAATTAAAACATTCAATTATATGTTCAATTATAAGTTTAAATATTATAACAGTAAAATCAAATACAAACTTATTATTGTCAATTTAATTATATACTTAGGTACGCGTGAGGCCAAAGGTTAGTCAATATTTAAATACCATTAACATAATATATGAATTATGATAATGAATATCTATATCGATAACAGTCGTAATATTAAATCTATTGTTATTCGTTTGTATGTATAAAAGTTTCGTGATTAGTTTGATGTGGGAATACGGTTTTAGTAACGGTAGTTTTGTTGAAATTATAATTGGATTTTTTAGTTTTAGTATTGAAAAAAAATTTAATTTTGATACAATATTAAAAATATAATTATTTAAATTCGAAACGTACGTATATTATTAATGTACTTTTTCGGACATTCTCGTCATAAGCACCTAAAATTTTAGTGTAAAACATTTTTGCGTGTAATTTATTAGATTTTTTGTAAAAGCTTCAATTATTTTTTGCGAAACGTGGAATGAATTAACGGTAAAAAGTACTTATTTATAAAATCACTTTAAATTTATTCATATAAAATCTGTCATTATATTATAAAAACATAAAAAAATCATCAGAATAGTAGTTTATCTCATTAAACTAAAACTATAACAGCAGTTTCCTAGTAAAACAACAAAAAAAAACCCGTTATCATACCAACCAATATCTAGTTACATAATGTGTTAAAAGTTATATACCACGAACGAACACGACTCATAACCATACTGTATATTGAGTGCTTAAAATAATTTACAAAATGCATTTCCACACGCATACAAACTGACGTCCGTGCCCCGCGACCGCAACCCGTGTCCACGACGTCCAGAATTATTTACTTATCAACACTGATAACAGAACAATGGGCGTTAACTAGATAGGTAATAAGACTCACGCACGTTACACAGGAAAATGCATCACATTGCTAATTCATTAACGTCCTTTTTGGCGTACAGGAGCAGTGCATTTACGCTAATGATTCAATTGTCATGTTATTTAGGATTTTAATGTTTCGATTTATATTCGCTAATCAAAAAGACAGTTACAGTATAATGAGGTATTCACATAGCGTAATTCTCACTTTAAAATGAATAACTATTGTTATAATATGTATCCCTATAGGTACGGTTTGGCTCGCGCAGCATGCGTTGCTACATAAAAGGCAGTTTTCAACGCAGAGGACCTTACTAATGTGCGCAAGCCTTTAGTGTACCTACATAATCTTATCTCCCTATGTCAATAGTCTTTTGTATCCGAGATAATGTGGTAGTCTGTTTGTCCTAATGGTACATTCTTTGGGATAACTGGCCAATGGATAACCATTAGTTGTTTATTATTTATAGATAACAGACTATTTTTAAAGGGTAGAGGAAATCCTGTAGAGCTTGTGATGATTAATTTTATTTTTTAATGTAAATTATTAAGATTGATATATTTAAAATGTACCTAGCAATAAAAATTTTTATTTCCTCTCCATAAAAATAAAATTATTATTTTTTTTAATTTCGAACATCAAAAATAGAGCGATGCTATCTATTGTTTTTTTTTAATCATCTTATATGACAAAAAAATAGGATAAGTAATTATTCTCTCTTAAAAGACGATCTCTTACTAAGTTTTACATAAAATATAATAAGGTATTAATAATTAGTATCAGGGCAGACGTAACTCGACATTGTTGCCTAAGAAAAGAAGCCCTAAAAATGAATCTTACTGCGACGTATGTTGTGTATTTGTATATTAGCAATTTTTAGATAAATTGTTCACTTCCTTCCAATTGGCTGTTAAAAGAGCCATAAAAAATTGGTAAATATTTTTTTGAAGTGAAACTTCATTCGAGTCATGGCAATACCGTCACGTCATAGAGTAAGGCAACGATTTCGGTATCTTTGAATCTTGCCAGAGAAGTTTCACTTCTGACACGTGTACTCTGCACACACGCTCTTTTTTATAGGTTATCGGGTAATCCAACACAAAAGCTAGCGGTTTTAAAATTTAAATTAATAAACTAAAACGCCAAAACAAATTTCACTTTCAACATGGTCGAATCTCGAATGAATATCAGGTTATGTCAAAATGTGTTTGCCAAAAGTGACTGCGTTTAACCGCATAATCTGTGGTCACTGTTTGACGTTCAACGAAATTGCTTTTCTTTCACTTATCTGTGGGGCTGGAATCTGCATCTGGCAGATAAAAATTTACTGTTTTATGATTCAGAACGAAAGTCGTTATGGAAATTAAAAAAAATACGCGTAAAGAAAAATTATTATATATATAAGTATTACGATTTTATTGCTAAGTAGATAATAGGTACAATATGTAGACGTGGTTTTTATGCGATATACCAAATTTAGATAAGGAATTGCGTAAATTGAATTATTGTTTATTTTTGTAGAAAATTAAATATTATTTATTATTGAAGATCAATAATATCTTAATCGTCTTATCGATTTAAGAATAATTAAAATAATTTGTTTGTAAACATCAACCACAAAATGACATGACTTCTAAAGATTGTTTTATAAATTAAACGAAAGCATTCATAAGAAGTGTAATTCTCCTCACAAAAGATACTTTGTGGAAATACAAATATGGCAAGGTTATTTTTTGTGACTCAGAACCTGAATACAAAGAAATCTCGATAATGATTGTTGCCGATGGGGTAGCGTACGCGAATCCGATCAGAATAGCGGGGTTATATATAGGGTTGTCAAAAATAACTCATTTATATTCCGTTTTTAAATTATTTATGGAAATATGTGTATGAGGCTCGTGTGATTGTTTTTGTTTGTTGTTCTGTATTTTTTCGTTTCATTTGAGAATGTAATCCATCAGTACGTTCTAATTTTTTTATATTTTTTACTAAACTCTCTATTACCGTTTTGAGTATAGTGGAAAGTTAACAAGATATTTATAATTATTAAGCCAATGAAAAATGTTTTAGATGTAGTTATTAATGTGCAAACCACACCAAATTTTAATTTGACTAGTTATGTAAAATTTAAGAAGTCGCGTATCATTCTGACCATCAACTTGTTTCAGTTAACAGTAGCCAGCCCTAGCAACACTTCGTTCGTTCACACCACCAGTTATATTTAGTTGCGTCCGGCGCGCGGAATGCAGCCCGCGCCTGACCTACCGCAACAGCACTGTCACAGTTTCAGCCTCTCACTGATCTGGGGGGTCACCATGACGTTAAAGCAGTACTAATTCCAGTGTGCGAAAGTGACACCGCTAGACGAAATATATAGCTCTGTCTCTTTCCCACCCTGGAAATAATACTGATTTAACGCCATAGTTACCAGTATGCTCTAGATAGCCTTGCAAAATGTTAACTGTCTGCAAGCTTGTGCCATCCTTGACTTAACCCTTTTTAAACACGCCTACGGCATTACCTTGCAAGGGTCAGTTCAATTTTCAAACGTTTTATTTTTTCTTTCCATTCATTCGGAATTTGAAATGAGTTTTTATTGTATATGTCAGCGTATTTGAAGCCGGATTTTCTTAAATATTTTTTTTAATAAATGCATATCATAATACTGTAGTAAATATTATTAATGTACTTATTGTTTATTACATTTTAAGATGCAAATGCAATTTGACATTCTCTGTTGTTTTATTACTACCGTCAATTGGCAGTGCATCCATTCTAAAAATACTTAAATTGAAGACAATAACAGCGCAGGCTATAAATAAATACAATGGGCACATGCCACGTATAAAACATATTGATAATATTCAAGTCATCTGTGATCTTATATTATAACTTATGTACATAGCTATAGGCATAACCCGTCTCCAGAACTTTTGATCCTTCGAGAATTTTGCCTGACTTTCAAAAATCACCCTTATTGATTATTATAATAGGAGTAAGATAATTTGTATTAGGTACCTAATTATCAAATAAATAAAAACGGGAATCAATCCAAAAATAAAATGATTTTTCGTATGAGATCACAAATATATCTTTTGGCCAAGCAATTTATTATAATATGCTAATAAATCTTTGTCAAAGCAAAAAAAGCATTGTAACCAGTCATGGCATGTAATATTCATAATATTTATCGGCATACTAATGCAAATTGAATAATACAGAACAGGAATCATGGATACGTCGGCTAGCCTTGAACAAATTGCTTAGTGTAGGCGAGGAATGAGCCCTAGAATAAAGGTCAAATATTCGAAGCGATGCGAGTACATGGCTGTATCTGTTCCAAGTTCAGCGTTAAGTCTAGATCCAAAGGAGCGATGTAATTCAGCAGATTGGAGCGGACGTGGTTTCGCAAGCTGTATGACGGAGGCATAAATATTGTCTATGGCAGATAGGGTGCGTCGCCCGCGGTGGCGCCGTTCGGTCAGACAGTATTAGACCTCAGATTGATCGGTCCTCCGTCGCGTTGGCATATCATAAAGACGTTTTATTCTCGCTCACTGTTTAGTATGTCTAGCGTGACGTAACTTCAGGCTTTTTACAGGCTAACTTTTTGTAAGGCTTCCCGTCTAGCGGGCGTAATTAAAGCGAGTTTCATATGTATGGACGCCTCTCCGACCTTCGAGGAGCGCGCATCGTGTCGCTTTGTATAGTAATCAAAGTGAATTATTGCGGACATATTTAAATATAGATGTTATTTGTAATAAGGGAGGGTTTATGGGCAATATAACATTGAGGAGTTCTTTAAACTTGTGCGTATGCACTTTTAATGCTACATCAAGGTTTTTGATCTTTTGACTGTTATCTTTTTGAAAAATAATTTATGAAAAATTAAAAGCCGTGTCCACAAGGCAGTATCGTACTCCTTTACTAAAATATTCACGACGACTTCAAGGCATTGTTTATCAATTTCATTTAATAGTTGTGTATAGTTGTTTTTGTTGTATTGTCAGCGAGGCAGTGACCCCTTACAAAGGTGATGATGACATACCAAATTACTTGGCATTAAGTCATAATATTATCACATATTATAATGCTGTGATAAAATGATAATGTTCATCGAATGCTATTGACAAATTAATTTAGACATATGCGGTATGCGGTAGCATGTATGTCTAAATTAATTTGTGATATATCTATATTTTTTTATATGTAAAATATAGTCTGACTCAGATAATTGTGAAGTTTCATTGAAATTGGTTGTTATACTAAAGTCGTAACAAATATGTACATTAATTACTTGTGTCACAACAACACGTACAATTATTTTAATTTCCAGTTGTTTAACAAAATCCTTTACATATTCTTTGTAATCTATATCACATTGTTTATCATTTGGGAGAATATTTTAAATGTACAGTGAAGCCACAGCACTATTCAAGATATACAGCATGTTTCAAATTACTATGCGGTTGTCAAATCTGTGTCTAGAATGCTTGTTCATAAGGTATTTGGTAGCGCTGCCAACTGCCTTCTGACTTCTGAATTATCAAAGTTATCTAAGACGTTTTGCAAACTGAAATATTTATTCTGTGGTGCGTCAGACGTCACGATTACAGCATATCTTTTATTGGTCGTTATCAGTTATTTGTTGCAATTCACGATAAAATAAGAGGTGCTTCGTGTAATGTAGATAAGTATTATATGAGTTACCAGGGCGAAGTTTATAGCGTTATATCATAGATCGGAGCTGAGATGTGAGTTTTAGTGTCACGGTTTATCTCCAGGTGTTATACAGCGTGATTTTTATAGATCATCGTAACGGTGGAGGAAATATTTATCAATTAAAATTTAAAACATTTTTTATTTATTTATTCAACTTTCTGTCATTGCTGAATACGGGTAACTGAAGAAAAATATAAAGAGTCCTGAATCGTTACGATTTTGAATGAGAGGTAGACCATAAAATTAAGAATATTTAGATCCGTAAATTAAAAAAAAAATTCAAAAAAAGTAGGTAAGCGGAAAAATTCTAAACAGAATCTCAGTTTCATCTTAAATTACTACAAAGGGTAACCTACTTTTTTATATAGCATTATTTCACCAACATTAATTACTTACCTGTACATTATATAGTTTTAAGATTATACATTGAATGCATGTTGGCCGAAACGTCGTGAGCTAAAGCTAGACGGTATTCTTTTTATACCAACCAGTCAACCGAGGCCATTCAATTGCATACGTGATAAAAATCACGTACAGGGACTTGCTTAAATGTGTTATACTTTTAGTAATATCCTATGAATATAGTGTAGGTATAATATGGCGAGAATTTCTGAGAACTATTTATTTTTTGCATTTTGTGTTTTAGTTCTTAATAAGTAATTTAAACATTTTTGGGTAAGAAAAGATTGAATGCTTATAAAATAAGATGAAATATCTGATTAGGTACCTAATTGTGCTATTTATATAATGTCATTGATAATATTAGTACATGGTAATTCATCAACAAATATACAATAGTTAATTTTAATCATTTTTGATACAACAATATTAATTTATGCGTTTAAGAATTAGAAAATTTTCATTCACGTGTAGTTTCATGAGGATTTTCCAGCAAATTTTCACCATATTCGACAGAGAAATTTGCTCAACCACACTAAAACGTGTCAAGTTGTGAATTTTTCCAATTAAAAATTGCTTAATTTAGACGCGACAGCGTTTGTGTGAAGAGTATTGGAATAGACTCTGGAACTCCACAATTGTAGATCGTTAGTAAATTCTCTGGATATACCTCAACTATGGGAGAAAAAAATTATAAAATCAGAAATTTTTTTTAATAGGTTTTCCGTCTGAAAATTTGATTTCTTCACAAAAAAGTTCTTAAATACACAAAAAATGAAAACAGATTGCCTTTATCTACTTGTTCATATAGCAAGCCAACATGACTAAAAAACTTATTAAAAATTCGTTTAACTACGTAAAGTCAAGCTCCTTACGTTTTGCAACAATGACTACCTTTGCAACAATCATACCGTCACCTATTCTTATCTAAATGTTAACATTAATATTTCACAGCAAAAAATATACAAGGATAAGTGGCACTTATACTTAATAGCAGTATAATTATGACGTGTGAGCGGATTACAAAATTGCATTTATATTTTATATCCAACATTATGTCGGTAAGAGCGTTGACATGAAAGCGTAGTCTGCGTTGATAATTATAATTAGCGTTTGCGTAGTGGGCGGTTCGCCGTGCAGCGATTTATTTTTATATGACACTAGCTGCGCTCCGCGGTTTAACCCGCGTGGCTCCGCTTCTGTTGGTCTTAGCGTGATGATATATAGCCTATAGCCTTCCTCGATAAATGGGCTATCCAACACAGAAAGATTTTTTAAATCGGATCAGTAGTTCTTGAGATTAGCGCGTTCAAACAAACTAACAAACTGTTCAGCTTTATAATTTTAGTATAGATACGAGGGATATGTAGATATTGACAGAATAGTGACCATAGATAATAATATAATACTATAGTTATAACTGGGTAGTATACCACCTGTCCGAGATATGTTTATAATCACCCTGTAGTTCCAAAATTCCATTAGTGTATTGTGGGATTCGCGCTAGA
>CAJQZM010045586.1:0-15391 GCA_907164665.1 Colias nastes
ATCTTGGATTTCAGTTTTGACCTCATTTTCGTTAATAGCTACCCCAAAAACCATGAAAATGACACCCATGACGAAAAGATGTAAAATTTTCGTCGGCGCCATCTTGGATTTCAGTTTTGACCTCATTTTCGTTAATAGCTACCCCAATTACCATGAAAATGACACCCATGACGATAAGATGTAAAATTTTCGTCGGCGCCATCTTGGATTTCAGTTTTGACCTCATTTTCGTTAACAGCTACCCCAAAAACCATGAAAATGACACCCATGACGAAAAGATGTAAAATTTTCGTCGACGCCATTTTGGATTTAAGTTTTGTCAAATTGCTTTACCCCACCAATCCGTTCAACAACCCATAAAAAAGAGGATCTCAGTCAACGTAACATAATTTTAAATTACAAATAATTGGAATATGAAACTTATACAGTTTACTCTTATAAAGTATCAAATATTTCAAATCACGAAAACGACAGTGCACGCACAATAATCTTTTTCTTATTCGTTTTTATCGTATAGGAGGTATCAACGTTGACAAGAGAGAATTTTAGTATAGTTGGTTCTTTGATATGCTGTTCCTCTTGCTATTTCGGTTATAGTCCGGGCTGTCTGGCTGGCCGCAGTGGTTGCGTTTATTAGTGCGCATCTTATCTGCACAGGAAAATATCCTTAATTTAAAGTCATTTTTTAACGCGTAATTTTTAATCTTTTGCCTTTAGATAGATCCATCAGACATACATTTTTTATTGCAAGACGTTTTTTTCGTTGTTAAATAGGTGCCAGACGCAATTTTTATTTCAAAATAATTAAAATATCATCGAAATAAGTGAAATTCCATCAACATGAGTCCCCGTGAAGGATAAGTAATCACTGTTACTTATACTATAAATATAATATTCATTTTACTATTTACAATTTTTTGCAACAATCTACCATGGTGCCTCCTTTTCCCAACGAACCTCAAATAGGACGTCAAATGTAAACTTGATAAAAACCAAAGACATATCATCAAATTCAGATTAATACCCAAAAGTGTAATAAATATGAAAGTATCTATTAAAAATATTAGTTTACTAATTATTTAATATAAGTATTAAAAAAGGATAATATAATATAAGTAATAAAGTTATTAGTTACTTATCTTTTAAGCGGACTCATGTTGATGTAATTTCACTTATTTCGATGACATTTTAATAATTTTAAATAAAAAATTGCGTATGGCATCCATTTAACAACGAATAAAACGTCTTGCAATAAAAAAATTATGTCTGATGGATCTATCTAAAGGCAAAAGATTAAAAATTACGCGTTAAAAAATGACTAAAGTTAAGTATATCCTCCTGTGCAGATAAGATGCGCACTAATAAACGCAACCACTACCGCCAGCCAGACAGCCCGGACTCTAACCGAAATAGCAAGAGAAACAGCATATCAAAAACCCAACTATACTAAAATGACTTTTTTTAAAACGTTGGTAGCTCCCGTACCATTATTTTTGGGACGAGGAGCGATACACCCGTCCTTCCAAGAGCGCTTCTGAGCGCGGTCTGACGACCCGCGAGAGCAAAATGTATGAAGAAATCGACAAGTATTTTTAATTTAGCTTATAATTGAAATAAAATTTTGATTTAGATTCATAAAAATTACACCATATATAAAGGACTATATATCCCTCAATAATTTATAGGTAAGAAGATAGATTAGGCTTTTAATTTTCTTAAAATGGTACCGTTTTAGACCCCATTTTTTTGCATTTTATGCGATTATTGTGCTGGGAAAATCGTATTTCAGCGACAATTTTGTATGACGTCGTACGATTTTTATAAGATGAACGTAGAGCTGAATATATTATTTTTAAATTAAGATATTACTATGTTCTCACGTGTAATTGCTTTAAGTTAAAATGGTACCGAAAAACAGCGTGTTTTTGTAAAAATACGTAATAGCGTCCTTAATGCTACAAAAAAAAAGAAAAATTGATACTATAGTTTCACTTTTAAATCGAATGTTAGATTTGTTATAAATCAATATAAAATGTAAATTCACCAATCCTTGCAGAATCGTTTATTGTATCACTACATAGTTTATAACAAAGTCGCTTTCTCTGTCCCTATGTCCCTTTGTACGCTTAAATCTTTGAAACTACGCAACGGATTTTGATGCGGTTTTTTTTAATAGATAGAGTGATTCAAGAGGAAGGTAAAATACATATAATGTATAATAAAATCCATTAAATAGTGGAGAAGTACTGTTATTTTTGAGGTTTCTAATGTGATGTCGTAAAAAATTACATTTTTTCCGCTTACATTGCAAACGCAGGCTGAACCCTACGAGTTTTATCAAAATAATGTACTAAGTATTGTACACATTGAAAAGGTCTACAGAAAAGTCCGCGATGGTATATGTCTATCTCTTATGGATAACCCACAATAACTTTTTTTGTCATTTACTTTTTACGACAAATAATGGCAAATTTTCGAAGCGATTTTAACCAATACAGCATTAATCCTTAACCAATTAAATACCTTGAATACATTGTTCATTTAATATAGATCTATATGACCCTTTACACCGCATGATTTAAGTGAATATTTTCGAAGATATTACAGATTTAAAAATTGCGGGACGTAGCGTTTGCGGCGGTACCGGCGCGGCGGCCGGGAGCGGGCCGCTAGGTTTTTATATATGTACAACGTTCACAGTTTTTCTGTAGTGTATTTAGTATCAGCATTGCACCCGTGCGAAGCCGGGGCGGGTCGCTAGTAGACTAATAATTGTCGAATAACTGACTTTACTGGGGTCATAAGTTTGTTTAAACTGTCCTTTTTACTAATTATCTTCATACAAACGTGTTGATCCTGAATAATCTAAGGGATCGAGAAGTGTCCAACTTATTAATGAGGATGTATTTCGAAAACGTGCCGTTTGCTAGCGTACCTATGAAAAGTGCGCTTGTTTGTAAAGAAGGGGGAATGAGTTAATAATAAATGTATCTTTACAGATAATTCAATGAATTAAATTATCTTTAAATATGACCATGGAAACTTTTCATAAAAGTCGATATGAATTATGATGGGGACGTAAAACTTTCAAATGTGCTATGTATGTACAATAAATCTTTCATTAATACATTATATTCAAATTATAGCTTTCAATGTTTTACCTTAACTACACTTCTCAACAAAGCGTCGAGAATAAGGCTTTTGTACATAAAAAAGAACTAAATGTTTTTTTTATAAAAGTCCGGCTATATCAAATGTAGGTAAATAAATTTATACTCTCTACATTTTGCGTAGGCTCCCAGACAAAAATAAAGGAAACAAGTTACCTTGCCAGTTTATGCAGACACGACAGACAATGCATAAAGCACTATAAATCAGATATTTTTGTACTAGTACAAACCCTCCTTGCTAACTCTCCTTTGTAATTGATGTAGAGTACTCGGAAATAGAATAGATGTAGAGTCTTTATTAGTATTACAGCTCTCTGTATATGAAATAGAGGTAAGATATTATTTTTTAATTTAAAAACGTGTAACTCACGATAATAACCATTGCATATTACGTGTTCGCAATTAATACTGCAGGTAATTTTCAGACTAGCAATACAGAACTCTACATTTAATCAGTTGCACAATTATTGTACGGAGTCTACGTTTTACATAATATTTTAAGCGGAAAATTATCTCTTTTCTGAAGTGCAATGAACTGGCAGAGTGCACTGTGTACTCCCGAGAGAAAACCTCTAATTTACCTTGAGTGGACACAATTGGAAGAAAACACGAGAGAGGGCATCGCGCCGGATTAGATTAGCTGCGATAAGATAGCTCGCATCGTGCTAATATACCCAGCCACCGCTGACTCCGACCGATAATTGCAATCCATTAACTCCAAATAGTTCGCGACCGCATCGCGCGACACCTCGCATGTCCGAGCGCCGTCGCGCGTAGCCTTATCACGCGTAGCCGGTGCACCTTAGCCCTTCATAAATATTTACGAAACTCGGAGTTTCGCAGGCCGGTCGGGCGGGGCTGCACCCTAATGCAATGATTCATATTATTCGGTTTGCGGGCGAGTTGAACGTCTTCCATTATTGTCATTCATCGGAGGAAGTGGGCGGCGCGGGGCGGCGCGGGTGCCGGCGGCGGCCCCCGCGCGGTTTCACGGTATTCAGTCGCCCGTCGACACTCTCGCTGCTTGGACGCGAGAGACGCGATGCAAGTTGCTTTCCTTTGACGCATTCAGGCCGTGTGTGTGTGTGACCTCCGTGTTCCGCCGTCTAGACGCGTGTTGTGCTGGAACTGCCCCAGTGCGCGAGGCGATCGCTGGAGCGGAAGCGTGCAGTGCGAGTGCTATCAGCTGACCGGCTCTTCCACAGCCTGCGAGCGCACGGTGAGATCGATGCATGCGCTCATCTGATTGTCTATTTTAAGCCGCTCGAACGACGAATTGGCAAATATCTTCGATCGACGTGCAGGGATCGATTCGACGGAATTGATGGTTTTTAATGCCGAACGTCGGTGCTGTTGATAAACAGTGTCGGTTTACGCGTGTCGCGATCGGCCGTGTTGTTGTGGATTGTACAAACTGTCATTAATTGAACGGCTTATGAAAACATGTACGTGGTTTTGGCATGTTAAACTTACGTACTTACTCCTTGTGGTAGCGCGAGAGCGTTTGACAGCGAGTCAGCTGATTTCCGTCGCAATCAGAAGGAAATGTAACGCTATGTCTGAAAATGTTATCAGCACTCGATACAATCTATAAAGATACAGCAATGATTTAGTAACTATGTCTTGTATTGTCTGAATGCAAAATTATGTTATGTTTAAAAATGCAGGAAAGTAGAAACAGAAGCCATTCGTTATCTCTTATCAAAATGCTCTTGTGAAGGTCGAAATGATAAACGGGACACGGTGTTCACCAGTCCATCAAACAAAAGAGTTTACATTTGCATTATCTAAAGCAAACTTGACAAAGCCGATGAAACTACCTTTAAAACATTTTTTATGAACAATAAAAGCCATTAGACTATCTAAATAAGATAATAGCGTCTTATAATCATCGAATTATTATCGTAATGACTAACGTAGGCTATGGATGGTCTATCTATGTAGTATCATAGTTTATAGCACCGGAACAGGCCAGTTACGGTATTCCGGTACATTGAAATAGTCATACGCATAGTAATATGGGAAGTAGACAATGAATACCATTTTAGAAAACAAATTAGTTGTGAAGGTATCGGTACAATGTACGAAGTTAAGTGACTAAAGTCAAATACGCGAAAGAAAGTTATAAATAAAGATGCTCATGTCGGGATGAATCATGTCGCATCCTTGGATACAGATAAAATACGAATATAGAGACATAAATAACGTTGCATTGTTCTTGCTCTTTTTGAATTATATCTCTATAAGGATTCGAATGTAGCTGTTTTCTAAACGCGAGTTTTGAAGGTAGTTTTACAAGCGAACTAAGTCTATGATTATAGACACTAACTTAATTAAAAAATAATTAAATTCATGATAAACGATAGGATTTAATTTAAACTGGCTCTATAAAAGGAAAAAGTTGTACCATTTACTCTACTTAATCTATGTTATGTACCGTTTCTTCTTAATATATGGCTGAATAACATTTAAACTTAAGCATGTGAAAATCTCTACATCGATCAAGTAGTTACTATAGTAGAGTTTTTCGAAATCGACTCTACTCTATGAAATTAAAATGACTCTAGGCTCTACAATCCGGAATCAAATATATTATTAATTCTGTAAGCAAAGGCATGTACTAAATACATAGATGAGTTATTGCCCTCAGTTATTAGTTACTAGTCATAATTCATTGCTTTATAGCATCAAAAATCCTACTGGACCTTGCGACGCTGCCTAGATAGTATTAAAATTGATAGTTATACCCAAATTTTGATGAATGATACAGGTTTCTTGTAGATTTTACGCAAGTATTACAATACGACAAGATTTTACAGATTGATTTTATAAGAATATTAAGAGTAGTTTTCTGGAATTGTGAACACATTTAATTCACATAAGCTTAAGGCGATTGTAAAAAAATACAGCAAGCGTGGTCACAGTTTGTTTTCTGTCTTCTTTACTATTTTTTAATCTGGAAATAAGATCATTAATTCTAAATAATTGATAATATTATTGGGATGTTAGTTGTTACCAGTAGTTGAATAAATACCGGTAGTATTGGAAAGGACAAAGTATAAGTACCGGTAGTAAGTAGTATTACTTAGTATTCGTAGCGAGTAGTGCTAAACGGTATGAATTTTTAATATGTACCTATATGGATACCTAAATTGTACAAACTTTGAAAATTAATCAAAAGTACGAGTATTAAATAAATGATGTCATCATTTAGATATTCTGATTAATAGGGTGGAAAATTTTGTGTGGTTTTAAAATTTTAAAAGTAAATTTAAAATCATACGGCGAATGAAAAGATAATGAAAAACACTTCGATTTGTTAATGATTTGTAAGCAATATTAAAATGCTTCATTCAGAAAGAGATTTTAATCACAGATAGTTAAATGTTTATTTAAAGCAAATCAAATATGTTTATTTGCTCGTATAAGGTAATTTAAAGGTCTTATACCAATACAATATTTTTATCACATATTATACATACTGCCATTTTAAATGGCGTGCAAATTTTTTTTTATAAATTAAATCATCATTAATATAGGTACAAATTAAAACATTCCATTTTATGTTCAATTATAAGTCTAAATATTATAACAGTAAAATCAAATACAAACTTAGGTATTATTGTCAATTTAATTATATACTTACGCGTGGGGCCAAAGGTTAGTCAATATTTAAATACCATTAACATTATGAATTATGATAATGAATATCTATATCGATAACAGTCGTAGGTAGGTAATATTAAATCTATTGTTATTCGTTTGTATAAAAGTTTCGTGATTAGTTCGATGTGGGAATACGGTTTTAGTTACGGTAGTTTTGTTGAAATTATAATTGGATTTTTTAGTTTTAGTGTTGAAAAAAAAGTTAATTTTCATACAATATTAAAAATATAATTATTTAAATTCTAAACGTACATATTAATTTACTTTTTCAGACATTATCGTCATAAGCAAAATCTTTAGTGTAAAACATTTTTGCGTGTAATTTATTGGATTTTTGTAAAAATTTAAATATTTTTTGCGAAACGTGGAATGATGTAACGGTAAAAAGTACTTATTTTATAAAATCACTTTCAGTTTAATCATATAAAATCTGTCACTATATTATAAAAAACATAAAAAAATTCGTCGGAATAATAGTTTATTTCATTATATTAACACTGTAACAGCATTTTCCTAGTAAAACAACAACAAAAAACCCGTTATCATACCAACCAATATCTAGTTACATAATGTGTTAAAAGTTATATACCACGAACGAACACGACTCATAACCATACTGTATATTGAGTGCTTAAAATAATTTACAAAATGCATTTCCACACGCATACAAACTGACGTCCGTGCCCCGCGACCGCAGCCCGTGTCCACGACGTCCAGAATTATTTACTTATCAACACTGATAACAGAACAATGGGCGTTAACTAGATAGGTAATAAGACTCACGCACGTTACACAGGAAAATGCGTCACATTGCTAATTCATTAACGTCCTTTTTGGCGTACAGGAGCAGTGCATTTACGCTAATGATTCAATTGTCATGTTATTTAGGATTTTAATGTTTCGATTTATGTTTATTCGCTAATCAAATTAAGTAATTTATTCAGCAGACAGTTACATTATAATGAGGTATTCACGTAATTCTCACTTTAAAATGAATAAGTATTGTTATAATAGGTATCCCTAAATGTACGGTACGGTTTGGCTCGCGCAGCATGCGTTGCTACATAAAAGGCAGTTTTCAACGCTAATGTGCGTAAGCCTTTAGTGTACCTACATAATCTTATCTCCCTATGTCAATAGTCTTTTGTATCCGCGATAATGTGGTAGTCTGTTTGTCCTAATGGTACATTCTTTGGGATAACTGGCCAATGGATAACCATTAGTTGTTTATTATTTATAGATAACAGACTATTTTTAAAGGGTAGAGGAAATCCTGTAGAGCTAGTGATGATTAATTCTATTTTTAAATGTAAATTATAAGATTGTATATTTAAAATATACCCAATCATCTAGTTATGATATATAGGTAATTTATTTTTCTGTTCATAAATATTTTTTTTAGTATCTACAAAATCTAAAAAATAAGGATTATATTGATTTTTTTTCCAATCATCATCTATTAAGATGAAACAGGATAAGTAATTGTTCTCTCTTAAAAGAAGATCTCCTACAAAGTTTTACATAAAATATAATAAGGTATTAGTAATTAGTAGGGGTGCATCCGATACCGATACCGATACCGATACCGATATATCGGCGATACTTCGGGTTAGCCGATATATCGGTATCGACGATATTTTTATGACCGATTCAACGATACTTTTTAATTTATACCCAAACTTGAAAAAAATTGCGCAGAAGTACTTTAGTTTCCAAATGAGTTCTGTTGCATCTGAGAGACTATTTTCCAGCGCAGGTCTTATTCAAACAGACTTGCGAAATCGCCTTAATCCGCAAAACTTAAGATTACTTTGTTTTTTTAACAAAAATCTTATCAATGTTAATTTTAATTACTAAAATTTTTAATTGCCTAATTATTATCCTATGTCTCTACTTTTTATATTAATAAAAGAAAAATCTGACTTGTGATTTATTTATTATACCTTCATTTTTGAATTCACAGTAAGCGTATCGGTATCGGTATCGGTATCGCCGATATTTTTATAAGAGTATCGGTATCGGTATCGTATCGGCGAAAAGGCGTATCGATGCATCCCTAGTAATTAGTATTAGGTCAGACGTAACTCGACATTGTTGCCTAAGAAAAGAAGCCTTAAAAATGGATCTTTGTGCGACGTATGTTGTGTATTGTATATTAGCAATTTTTAGATAAATTGTTCACTTCCTTCCAATTGGCTGTTAAAAGAGCTATAATATAATTGGTAAATATTTTTTTGAAGTGAAACTTCTTTCGCGTCATGGCAATACCGGTCATGTCATGGAGTAAGGCGATTTACGAGATTTTGGTATCTTGGAATCTTGCCAGAGAAGTTTCACTTCTGACACGTGTACTCTGCACACACGCTCTTTTTTATAGGTTATCGGGTAATCCAAGACAAAAGCTTGCGGTTTTAAAATTTAAATTAATAAACTAAAATGCCAAAACAAATTTCACTTTAAAACAGAATCTCGAATGAATATCAGGTTATGTCAAAATGTGTTTGCCAAAAGTGACTGCGTTTAACCGCATAATCTGTGGTCACTGTTTGATGTTCAACGAAATTGCTTTTCTTTCACTTATCTGTGTAACTGGAATCTGCATCTGGCAGATAACAAAAAAAAAGTTTACTGTTTTATGATTCAGAAAGAAGGTCGTAATGGAAATTTAAAAAAAATGCGTGTAAAAAAAACTAAACTTTTTTTTGATACGATTCGTGTTTTTTTTATTGTTTATAGATAATACAATAATGTAGACGTGGTTGATTTTTTTATGCGATATACCGAATTAAGATAAGAAATTGCGTAAATTGATTTATTGTTTATTTTTGTAGAAAATGAAATATTATTTATTATTATAGATATTTCTCTCATCGATTTAAGAATAATTAAAATAATTTGTTTGTAAACATCAACCACAAAATGACATGATTTCTAAATATTGTTTTATAAATTAAATGGCAACACTCATAAGAAGTGTAATTCTCCTCACAAAAGATGCTTTGTGGAAATACAAATATGGCAAGGTTATTTTTTGTGACTCAGAACCTGAATACAAAGAAATCTCGATAATGATTGTTGCCGATGGGGTAGCGTACGCGAATCCGATCAGAATAGCGGGGTTATATATAGGGTTGTCAAAAATAACTCATTTATATTCCGTTTTTAAATTATTTATGGAAATATGTGTATGAGGCTCGTGTGATTGTTTTTGTTTGTTGTTCTGTATTTTTTCGTTTCATTTGAGAATGTATTCCAGCAGTACGTTATAATTTTTTTATATTTTTTACTAAACTCTCTATTACCGTTTTGAGTATAGTGGAAAGTTAACAAGATATTTATAATTATTAAGCCAATGAAAAATGTTTTAGATGTAGTTATGTTCAAACCACACGAAATTTTAATTTGACTAGTTATGTAAAATTTATGAAGTCGCGTATCATTCTGACCATCAACTTGTTTCGGTTAACAGTTGCCAAACTTTACAGTAGCCAGCCCTAGCAACACGTCGTTCGTTCACACCACCAGTTATATTTAGTTGCGTCCGGCGCGCGGAATGCAGCCCGCGCCTGACCTACCGCAACAGCACTGTCACAGTTTCAGCCTCTCACTGATCTGGGGGGTCACCATGACGTTAAAGCAGTACTAATTCCAGTGTGCGAAATTGATACCGCTAGACGAACTATATAGCTCTGTCTCTTTCCCACCCTGGAAGTAATACTGCTTTAATTACCAGTATGCTCTAGATAGCCTTGCAAAATGTTAACTGTCTGCAAGCTTGTGCCATCCTTGACTTAACCCTTTTTAAACACGCCTACGGCATTAGCTTGCAAGGGTCAGTTCAATTTTCAAACGTTTTATTTTTTCTTTCCATTCATTCAGAATTTGAAATGAGTTTTTATTGTCTATGTCAGCGTATTTGAAGCCGGATTTTCTTAAATATTTTTTTTAATAAATGCATATCATAATACTGTAGTAAATATTATAAATGTATTGTTTATTACATTATAAGATGCAAATGCAATTTGACATTCTCTATTGTTTTATTACTACCGTCAATTGGCAGTGCATCCATTCTAAAAATACTTAAATTGAAGACAATAACAGCGCAGGCTATAAATAAATACAATGGGCACATGCCACGTATAAAACATATCGATAATATTCAAGTCATCTGTGATCTTATATTATAACTTATGTACATAGCTATAGGCATAACCCGTCTCCAGAACATTTGATCCTTCGAGAATTTTGCCTGACTTTCAAAAATCACCCTTATTGATTATATTAATAGGAGTAAGATAATTTGTATTACCTAATTATCAAATAAATAAAAACGGGAATCAATCCAAAAATAAAACGCTTTTTTCGTATGAGATCACAAATACATAATATATCTTTTGGCCAAGCAATTTATTATAATATGTATGCTAATAAATCTTTGTCAAAGCAAAAAAAGCATTGTAACCAGTCATGGCATGTAATATTCATATTTATCGGCATACTAATGCAAATTGAATAATACAGAACAGGAATCATGGATACGTCGGCTAGCCTTGAACAAATTGCTTAGTGTAGGCGAGGAATGAGCCCTAGAATAAAGGTCAAATATTCGAAGCGATGCGAGTGCCGAGTACATAGCTGTATCTGTTCCAAGTTCAACGTTAAGTCTAGATCCAAAGGAGCGATGTAATTCAGCAGATTGGAGCGGACGTGGTTTCGCAAGCTGTATGACGGAGGCATAAATATTGTCTATGGCAGATAGGGTGCGTCGCCCGCGGTGGCGCCATTCGGTCAGACAGTATTAGACCTCAGATTGATCGGTCCTCCGTCGCGTTGGCATATCATAAAGACGTTTTATTCTCGCTCACTGTTTAGTATGTCTAGCGTGACGTAACTTCAGGCTTTTTACAGGCTAACTTTTTGTAAGGCTTCCCGTCTAGCGGGCGTAATTAAAGCGAGTTTCATATGTATGGACGCCTCTCCGACCTTCGAGGAGCGCGCATCGTGTCGCTTTGTATAGTAATCAAAGTGAATTATTGCGGACACATTTAAATATAGATGTTATTTGTAATAAGGGAGGGTTTATGGGCAATATAACATTGAGGAGTTCTTTAAACTTGTGCGTTTGCACTTAGTTAGCTAGTAATGCTGCATCAAGGATTTTGATACTTACTTTTCTTATCTTTTTGAGAAATGATTTATGAAAAGTTAAAAGCCGTGTCCACAAGGCAGTATCGTACTCCTTTACTAAAATATTCACGACGACTTCAAGGCATTGTTTATCAATTTCATTTAATAGTTGTATGTCTTGTTGTTTTTGTTGTATTGTCAGCGAGGCAGTGACCCCTTACAAAGGTGATGATGACATGCCAATTACTTGGCATTAAATCATAATATTATAATACTGTGATAAAATGATAATGTTCATTGTATGCTATTGACGAATTGATTTAGACAACCATGCGGGGGGTGCTACATTTTCTTACTATTTATTCAAAGAACAATACTTTTTTTAATGGCATCATTATACTTAGCCCGCCGCTTCTAATAATTTTCTATGTAAAATTCAGTCTGACTCAGATAATGGTGCAAGTTTCATTGAAATTGGTTGTTATACTAAAGTCGTAACAATTATGTACATTAATTACTTGTGTAACAACAACACGTACAATTATTTTAATTTCCAGTTGTTTAACAAAATCCTTTATAGATATATTCTTTGTAATCTATATCACATTGTTTATCATTTGGGAGAATATTATAAATTTACAGTGAAGCCACAGCACTATTCAAGATATACAGCATGTTCCAAATAACTATGCGGTTGTCAAATCTGTGTCTAGAATGCTTGTTCATAAGATATTTGGTAGCGCTGCCAACTGCCTTCTGACTTCTGAATTATCAAAGTTATCTAAGACGTTTTGCAAACTGAAATATTTATTCTGTGGTGCGTCAGACGTCACGATTACAGCATATCTTTTATTGGTCGTTATCAGTTATTTGTTGCAATTCACGATAAAATAAGAGGTGCTTCGTGTAATGTAGATAAGTATTATATGAGTTACCAGGGCGAAGTTTATAGCGTTATATCATAGATCGGAGCTGAGATGTGAGTTTTAGTGTCACGGTTTATCTCCAGGTGTTATACATCGTGATTTTTATACATCATCGTAACGTGAAGGAAATATTATATTATAAGAAATAACACGAGAGGCCGGGTTAAATATTAGTTTGAATTTAATAAGAATGTACTGAGATTCTACACAGCTACCTAATTGATGTAGGTAGTTGATAACAAATCGCAGCAAGTCAACGACTATTAGCAAAGTGAAGGTAGTTGGGTCGAACGTCGTATAAACAACGTCCGAGCCCCTAGGCACGATTCGTACGAATGCGCCACGAGTCAAAGGAACGCGGCTTTTTATAGTATTCGACAGCTAAGCATGTTCAGACATGAAATAATGACAACTACATTGACAACTATTCATCTACAAAAATATTAAATCAAGTTACGTCTAACAATATACTATACTAGATTTCCGCCCGCGGCATCGCCCGCGTTTTCAAAGAAAAACTCGCATAGTTCCCGTTCCCGTGGGATTTCCGGGATAAAACCTATCCTTTGTGTTAATCCAAGTTACCCTCTATATGTGTGCTAAATTTCATTATAATCGGTTCAGTAGTATTTGCGTGAAAGAGTAACAAACACACACACACATCCTCACAAACTTTCGCATTTATAATATTAGTAGGAAGTAGGATTAAAACATTTTTTATTTGTTTATTCAATTTTCTGTCATTGTTGAATATGGTTGCTTAAAAAAATAATCGTGTCCGATCATCGTTACATCGTTACGATTTTTTATGAATCAATTGATCAACAAATATAGAATATATTATAGTTAAGCAAATAATAAATATTTCGGAAAACAATACTTTAAAAAAAATGGATTCTCTGTTTCTACTTACTTCTACTTTATATAGGATTATTTCACCAACATTAACTACTGTGACTTATATATTATATAGGTGTAAGGTTATATTATATTGAATGCATGTTGGCCGAAACGTCGTGAGCTAAAAGCTAGACGGTATTCTTTTTATACCAACCAGTCAACCGAGGCCATTCAATTGCATACGTGATAAAAATCACGTACAGGGACTTGCTTAAATGTGTTATACTTTTAGTAATATCCTATGAATATAGTGTAGGTATAATATGGCGATAATTTCTGAGAACTATTAATTTTTTGCATTTTGTGTTTTAGTTCTTAATAAGTAATTTAAATATTTTTGATAAAGAAAGAAAAGATTTAAAGTTATAAAATAATATGAAATAGGTACCTGATTAGTTTAAATATTTTTATGATATTGATATTCATCACACGAACTGTACCTACATACCATGTGCAATGTGCATGGCAGTTTTTTAATTAACATACAATTTTTTTTTTATTATGTTCGATTCACATTAATAATAATTTATGCATTAGAAAATTAGAAAATTTTCATCCACGTGTAGCTTCATCTGAATTTTGTAGCAATTTTCACCATATTCGACAGAGAAATTTGCTCAACCACACTAAAACGTGTCTAGTTGTGAATTTTTCCAATTAAAAATTGCTTAATTTAGACGCGACAGCGTTTGTGTGAAGTGTATTGGAATAGACTCTGGAACTCCACAATTGTAGATCGTTAGCAAATTCTCTGGATATACCTTAACTATGGGAGAAAAATTTTTGAAAGTCAGAATATTGTCAAATAGGTTTTCTGTCTGAAAATTTGATTTCTTCACAAAAAAGTTCTTAAATACACAAAAAATGAAAACAGATTGCCTTTATCTACTTGTTCATATAGCAAGCCAACATGACTAAAAAACTTATTAAAAATTCGTTTAACTACGTAAAGTCAAGCTCCTTACATTTTGCAACAATGACTACCTTTGCAACAATCATACCGTCACCTATTCTTATCTAAATGTTAACATTAATATTTCACAGCAAAAAATATACAAGGATAAGTGGCACTTATACTTAATAGCAGTATAATTATGACGTGTGAGCGGATTACAAAATTGCATTTATATTTTATATCCAACATTATGTCGGTAAGAGCGTTGACATGAAAGCGTAGTCTGCGTTGATAATTATAATTAGCGTTTGCGTAGTGGGCGGTTCGCCGTGCAGCGATTTATTTTTATATGACACTAGCTGCGCTCCGCGGTTTAACCCGCGTGGCTCCGCTTCTGTTGGTCTTAGCGTGATGATATATAGCCTATAGCCTTCCTCGATAAATGGGCTATCCAACACCGAAAGAATTTTTTAAATCGGATCAGTAGTTCTTGAGATTAGCGCGTTCACACAAACTAACAAACTGTTCAGCTTTATAATTTTAGTATAGATACGAGGGATATGTAGATATTGACAGAATAGTGACCATAGATAATAATATAATACTATAGTTATAACTGGGTAGTATACCACCTGTCCGAGATATGTTTATAATCACCCTGTAGTTCCAAAATTCCATTAGTGTATTGTGGGATTCGCGCTAGA